>PVHP010010273.1:0-48095 GCA_004024765.1 Zapus hudsonius | reverse complement strand
TCACAACCTTAAAGCAGCCTTAATACTCATCCACCACGACTCAGGGAACTATGCGGAAGAGGGGGCGGAAAGATTGTAAGAGCCGTGGTTGGGGAGATTATCCAGAGGCATGGCCAGGAGAACCTGGCTGAATACTAGGCTATCCATGGTCCCCTGTCACAAGGACTGATCCAGACGACCCATGGAGAAGGTTATCCAGTGGAGGGGGGAGGGGAGGGCAGTGGGGAATTGGGGATAACAACTCATTGTTTGCCCACTAAATGTTGTAACTCATTATGGACAATCAATTAAAAAATAAATAAATAAAAAATAAATAAAAAAATTAAGCTCAAGAGTTTTCTAATATATGATTTAAAATAATCCTAAAATAATTAAGTTTCCTCTTACCATCTTTAGTGACATGTACAACAAATAGCCCTTCTTCATTTCCCAAAGCTATCCTTTCATGATCTATTTAAGACACAAACATTTTTATTAGATAAAAATCATGTAAAGATAACAGAATAAAACAATGAGAAAATCTGAAGCTAGAATAGGAACAAATTACAACATAAAATATATAATTTACACTATTAAATTTCTCCTCAGGTTATAGTGGTGTATATCTCTTGTCTTTTAAAATAGAACAACCATTAAAAAACTAATTTATTACTTATCAAAAGAAGAAAATGTTTATTTAATAAATGATGAAAAATTAAACAGCTAGCTTATTAGTGCTATAGATCTATGTATTGTTTTGGGAGGAAAAGATTATAAAAGGAATTTGAACCCTATTCACGTTCAATACCTCTCAATATTTACTAGAAAGTATCAAAAAGATTGGCTATGTATGTAAGAATACAGCAAAAATTTAAACCTCCACATACAGAAACTGATATTTACTGAGGCCATGTAACGTATTCATGGTTCCTAAGCTTCTCAATAAGCTGAGCAAGGTATCTGTTACCACATATGAAACTTGTGCTCTAAGGGTTAACTTGTTCTAATTCACACAAGTAGAAACTATGATAGCAGTTAATTGTCAGAACTAGTGCTTCTTCAGAAGACAAGGTACTTCTAATAATCTAGAAGTACCTTTGCTGAAAAACAAACATCGGACACAGGTCTCCTTCATTAATAAGCATTTACTGAGCATTTGTGATGCTGTGCTGGAGATTCCTAGATGCAAGTCAGCACCAGCTAAAATACAGATTAGTAAACAACTAAGATAATAGAAGAAATGTTATCAATTCATACCTATGATTGCAGCTGCCTGTGTTGTTTTAATGAGGGGTAGAGTGCTGTCATAAGCCTCTTTGGGAACATACACTGAACGGTCTCTGAATTTGTTTTTCTTCAAAATCTTGTGTAATTCACTCAGCACTCCTACCCACTTACTCTTCTCATTCTCACTATCTGCTAGCATCAGGATTGAACATTTGTTATTGGATGCTGAGAGCTGGGAAGCTGTGACCTAGAACAGTTTAATATTCAAGATATTAGAAAACAGATACTCTTTATGCTAGGTTCAGGATTACGCTAGTTTGCTTACTACTCACCAATAAAAGCAGCATTCATTAAATGATACTTTGAACAAAGCTTAGTTACTCTTAATCAGAGTAACTCATTATACAACTATAATTCCTGAAAAAAGGGGTGATACCATTAAAAATGCTGGTTTCATTTTCCTTGTTACTAATGTGTCAGAACACTACTATAAAATAAATTAGATATACTCATATAGAAACAGCCATTTAAAATTATTGATCACCAGATAAAATGAAGTACTTTACAAGTATTAGCCCATTTAACCCTTTTAACAGCTTCATGAAATAGGAACTGTTATTAGATCCTAATTTTATATATAAGAAAACCATAATAGTAAGAAATTAAGTACTTTCTCTAAGGGTATAGCTCTTCAAATCTGTGCTCATGCCCTAAAACACTAAGCCATGCTATTTTAAGTCAGGGATGTTCAAATATACTTACATTCTCTAGTATTTCATAAAAATACCTCACAATCATTCAAAAAGTCAGCTTGCTTGAATTAGTATGTAAATGAAAGTTTATCATTATACAAGTCAGTTAGCCAGTGCTGTTACATATCCGTATATATGTATATATACATGTATCTGAAAGTAATTTAAGCATCAGTGACAATAAAATCACACTGCGAATTAATTATAGCTACAGATGAAGGCCCTCTACAGGCTCTCCTGGTGGCTAGAGGAGAATAGTTTTGGCTTGAGAAGTAAAAGACTAGGTTAAATCGCTGAACTTCCTTAGATATGTAAGATTCATAGACAAATAGCAAGCAGGACAAACAACAGGGAAGCTGAAAAACCCCTGCTGTCATAATTCACCATGCAATTACTATGAGATGAGGAGAGGAGGGGAAGGCAGAAAGAGGGAAGGGGAGGAGAAGAGAGAAGAGGACAGGAGGAAAAAGGAGGGGAAAGAGAAGCAAGAAGAAAGAGAGACTATAAAGAGATGTTAACAAATGTAGCCACTGCAGTGCCCTATGCTTTCACCATAGGATCTGTGCAGCCAACCCACAGAACAGTGAGAAAAAAAAAAAAAAACATTGTTTGATTAGGCTAGCCTGAAAGTTTTGGAGTACATTATAAAGCAATAAACAACTGAAGCAAAATTTTTAATATGAGATTTTTAGAGACAAACTTTAAAAAATGAGAAACTTCACATTTATCCAATTTTTCATGAGGTAGTATTTATCTGAAAACTGAATTCTGACATCAAAGTATTTAATATGAAGCATATTTTAGAAGTCATATCTTCATGCTTTCAAAAGGTCTTACCACCAATTTTGTATTTGCTCAAGTACTGGATGGTATAAAATATATGAAGGAATATAAGGTCTGATTCTGGTTCTAGTATGTCGATGATTTGCATGGGGTACCAAAACATACTCATTAAAAACAAGTGATTAAGTGCTCAAAGTATAACACACACTTACTCTGAATATACAGGGTATATCTTTTCGACTTGCATGAATAACATCAGAAGCCAAGACTGAACTCACAGAAAATTCTTCATCTCTGAAAGAAAAGTATAACATTAAAAGTTAGTGTATGTTTTTGTGTGTAATTTTGCTTGTGTAACCAAATAACATATACAAAGTAATCCTCAAAGCTTACCTGAATAAATATTCAAATTGGATTTAACAACACCCCCCCATTTTTCTCTGAGTGACTGAGTGCAAAAGTAATTTACCAAGAATAACTTAATAGCAGCACATTATACAAGTTATAGAAATAATTGGTGAGTCACTCAAAGACACAAGGCTAGTATATGTCAAAGTAGGATTGGGACCTTGGTAAATCTCCAGAGCCTCTAATGGGCCTTCCTGCCTCTCATATTCAATCCAGTTCTTATGACAGGTAATTTTTTCTTCAGCAGTAATCTATTCCTTTTAGTTCCTTTACTTTTGTCATTCTCCAGTCTTAAAAGGTCTCATCTTTAATTCTACTATTTTTAATAAACAGAGTCATGTTCTCTAGGCTGACCCTAAACGTCTGTGTTCAAGAGACCCTACTTTGCTCATCTCTCTCTATCTTTGCATGTAAGTTTTGACAGATTTCTCTTGCTGATACTTCTTGCACCCATTCCTTCATATTCCATCTAAGGGAATAATGAGTTTGAGATACAAATGTGAAATGCCAGTGTGTGGCATAGCTGGAAATGCGGACTCTGAGCAATGGGTAGTTAGTTCTGAGCTGGAGACATGTGCAGGGGCCATTAATCAGAAGTGATGTTTGAAACTATGGGAGAAAATAAAATTCCCCTGGGGCAATGCCTGGAGTTCTGAGAAGAAGAGGAGGGCATGCCAAGGGGCATGAGAAGAATCTGGAATAAATAGACTAGTGAAACTCAAGAGATTCTTCCATAAATGTTTCCTGCTTCAGAACGTTTGCCAAGGGCTGCTCTGAGATTTTGATCCCCTTTCCTCCTATTGATGATCAGAACAGCATGTTGGGCCTCTCTTCTCACAATAGACCAGACCTCTTTAGACCAAACCTTGGCTTTTGGCCTCATACACACCCCAACCTACCCTAGAACTAAATCTAATTTCCTATTTTTTATTATGTTATGACAACAGTATGGGTAAATCTGAAAATTAAGATAAAATTATAGAGTATTTAATTAAAACCATGCCATATCAAAGAAAACTCATAAACTTAAATTCCTATGTTGCAATGACACATATATCTTCACCCTCTGGGGCTTACCTCATGTCAATAACTTGACTAATGACAATGCTGGGCTGAGATGCTTTACCTTCAGCGATGTCATACAGAAAGAGTTTGAAGTCACAAACTACAGCCAGTGCTCTTTGCCACCCTTTCTTCACTCCTGCTGGCTTAGGGATCTAGTTTGGTTTCAGATGGATAAACAAACACAACTCAAATTAAAATATCAGCAAGACTTTCTAATTCCAGTGTGAATTATAGAGCGAAAACCTGGAAATCATATATACCAGTTTTAAGCCTGCCACTTTGGTTAGTAAAGTAGCAAATGGCCATTAATAACCTAGGAGAAAAAGTGAGAACAACTGTTCAGACACTGAATGACTTGTCTTTTACTGGAAGTTTAAAATGGTACCATTTTAATTGATGATTTACTAAAATAACACTCATAGCTTTTTGGAGAAGTAGCATAAAAAGCAAATTTGATAGTAAGGTGATATTGAAATTTAGTTTACAATACAAATACTGCCCAAGCTGACAAGATTATATTTGGATATTTCATAACCTCTCTGGCAAAATCAGAGGCCAAAGATTCCTCTATGGACTTTAATATCTGGTAATCTCAAGACAGAGGTAGTGCTGAGAAGTCTATAATACTTTAGAATGTATTTCCAAGTAAAGGCTACTTTTCTGTATTCAAATCTATTTTGATTTGAATATATATAAATATATTATATATTATATATATTATATATTATATATATATTATATATATATAAATTCTAAATGAAATGAATTTAGATGCATTTTACTCATTTAATTTTCTATTAAGTACTATGTTGATTCAATTTTATTTTAATTCCTTTGTAACTTATATAAACTTAATCTAACCTTAATGATACTTACCCTGACGTGACCTTCATAAGCTGTTCCTATTCCTTTTTGTGGATCTATACCAAGTGGACCCTTGGTCTGTTCAGGAGGAACAGGACATGCAGTTGGAGCTTTGTTCACACAGGTTATATGACATGAGAATCCACATACTTTTGGAGGGAAATAAAAATACAACATTTCATTAAATTAATTTTAGCAACAACAATTCACTGGGAACTAACTATATAAATGGTGCTGTTGGATGAATGCTTTTTTTTTTACTTTATTTTAAAAAACTGCTTTATGATTAGCAAAAAACTGATTTGTTTACCAATAAGGATTTCTATGAGCAGCAAATATTTTTATTATCTATAATAGTACTCTCTGCTAACATTACTGATCAAAATGAGAAGCAAATGAATAAAAAAATCCAACCTTGTGACTTAAATGCAAATAAAGCCAGAAAACCAGGTATAGTAGCACACACCTTTAATCCTAGCACTCAGGTAGCAGAGGTAGGAGGAGCACCAAGAGTTTGATGCTAGGCTTGGATTACATAGTGAATTGCAGGTCAATCTGAGCTAAAGTGAGACCCAACCTTGCAAAAAACAACCAAAAAAATCTCAATAAATTTATAATTGCTACAGAAGTAGTTTCTGGAGTGTTTAGATTCTACCACAACTTGGTATCTGCCCTGAAATTCTCTAGCAAGAGTTCCTAACAGACATCTCTGTTACACCTGGCAACTTTTACTAATCTTCTTGAAAATGGAATTTTTCAAATAACTAAAAAGAAATAAATTAAGGAAACACTTTTGGAGTTATTATATTTTATATACTTGAGTCACTGCTAGGGTGAGTTAACAGGATTTTTTCTTTTTCTGACATTGTAAGAGGAGTGCAGCTATTATCCCTATGTTATATATAACTTGTTATGGGCAGAGCTTGGCAGCTGCAGTGCTCAATTTCAAATCAAGATACTCTGGCTCAGAGCCAGTCCACCTAGTTACCAATAGTACTGCCATAATCCTCTCCTAGGTTCCCATGTAAGCTTAAAATTCCAAGACAAGATGAAAAATAAAACTAAACTCAAGTTTCACTAAGACTTAACTGGATAAAAACTGAAGGTTAAAATATTTAAAGCAAAAAAGTTTATCGGCAAGGATTATAAACTGAAATCCCAATTCCTGCTCTAAAGGTGAATCCTGGGAAAACCTGAGGAGGAATCAAGAGGCTATCATTGTGAGAAACACATACACATACACATGGGAGAAATGTATTAGACATTACCAGTGAATACCATGAGAACAGTAGAAGCAAGATGGTCTAGTACTTGCCTTGTCAAAAACTATCTAAGTTTCTCAAGTTTCCTTTGGAGTGTCTAACAAGTTATAATTAGTTTTACAAATAAAAGTAATCTCTCCAAAGGGCAGAGGAAATACCTCTACTGGAACTAATACCAACTAATCAGGAAGAAATAAATAGAAGGAAATCTTTTGAGTACATTTACAAAAGTCCTCTAAGACAAAGGCTGGGGACATGTGTCCCCATGGCTTTTCAGGTAGACTTTAAATAAGGTTTGAAGAATGCACAGAAGTTCTTTTGTGGCATAAGATTATAGCAGGTAAGAAAGTCTTGGAAGAACTTTAAAAAATTCCTACTATGGAATTGCACATAATTCTGATGCATTAAAAGTGATGAGGGACCTAAAGCCAGATGGCTTCCAGGATTCTTGCTAATAGTATGTGGAGATGACAAACAGGGACTGGCTGAAGTACAAAATGAGCAAAAGTGAAAACTGTAAATCATCTCCCCAGGATACAGAGTCAAGTTCTTCTTACTTGATTACTGCTTTGTAATCTCTATCTTTTCTTCCCATTAACTATGTTTTCAAAGTCTCCATCCTTGGACTCATTCTTTTTGATCTATCTGTATTGTCTGGATAAGTCACTCATATTCATGACTTCATGCAGTCACAGCTCAAATTTTTGCTATTTCACCTTTGCCATTTTCTCCGGTTCTGAGCCCATGGATCTGATTGATTAGTTAAAATAATATAATCTAAAATGGGCGTGGTGGCGCATGTCTCTAATCCCAGCACTCAGGAGGCAGAGGTAGGAGGACTGCCTTGAGTTCAAGGCCACCCTGAGACTACAGAGTGAATTCCAGGTCAGCCTGGGCTAGAGTGAGACGCTACCTTGAAAAACCATAAATAAATAAATAAATAAATAAATAAATAAATAAAAAAAATTCAGATCTTTCATTTCAGTTGTGAAAATTAACCAAACATAAAATGCACTGTATTAATATGCTATTATTTTTCTCCTACTTGAAATAGTTAAATAAGGGCTAACTGCAAGTTTATTATTTAGAGAACACATGAATAGCTAATGGAGAATGGCTACATTCCTTTTATTGTCCCTTCTGCTACTGAAAGTAGAAAAGCTAAGAAATGGAAATTAATTTCAGACTTTTAATTAGTAACTTAAAAAATCGTTCTCATAAGATACAGCAGTACATCAGATATTGGGCAGTTTGGAAATGGCAAGTTCAACTTAATAACAAAATCATACTTCTAAAATAATTTCAAACCACCAATATACCTCATTATAGTTTAAGTCCTTTTCATTTCAGAGATCCTAGGAAAATACAGTGGTGCACAAAAAAATTTTTTTGATAGCTGTTTTTTTTAAAAATCCCTGATTTTTTCTCTCATCTCTCCCAGTGAGCTCCATGAGGGTAAGATCTTTCTTTCCCACATTTACTATTGCACCCCCAGTGCCTAGGAAAACAGTAAGCATTCCATAAACACATGGCAATGAGTGGGGAGGGGAAAAATTCTGCTATCAATACTAGGAACAGTTTTCTTACTGTTCAAAATTTTTATACTAAGTTTTTTTTTTAACTAAAATGAAATGAATAGACAATTTTAATGTCTTCTGTTCTATAGGTTAATGGTATCAGGGAACAAATCCCCCCAGTTAATTAAACAAAGATCAGTGAAACATATCTAAATATAGCTTTCCCCCTAAAAAATGTTTCTAGTGAACAACTGTGTAAATTCTCCAACCTTCACCAGTCTTTTAGTAAGGAGCCCAGTTTCCTGTCTATATTCTTGTTATTCAGTGAAAAACAATGATTAAGTAAAACAAATTAAAAACATTTATATGTTTTTTTTCAATATTGTAACTCGGGCAGTATCCATTTGGATAAAGGGTTACTCACACATGTCCCGTTCTCTTTCCTTTTGTTCTTACCTTCACAAGAGCAGCCTTGCCTTATCAAACCCACCATTAAAGAGGTACACTGATGGCATTTCGTGGGAGTAGTAAAGGATTTTACAAAAAACTGGTGAGTCTTGCGCTGTAAAACAAATTGAAGAAATGTACTATTTAAAGATTAGTCCTCTGCTCCATACATATCACCTACCAGCATATTTTCTAAATAGAAGAATTAATTCTTTCCAATTATTACACCTTCTAATAGTTCATACTCCTTACATATTTTTATTAGAAAACACTGATTTAAGCCAGGTGTGGTGGTGCATGACTTTAACCTAACACTCTAGAGGCTGAAGTAGGAGGATTGCCATGAGTTTGAGGTCAGTCTGGAGGTACAGAGTGAGTTCTAGATCAGCCTGGACAAAGTGAAACCCTGTCTCAAACAAACAAACAAACAAACCCCACATCCTCACTGCACTGGCGTAAAGTAAAATAAGAAGTTAGTTAATAATTACATTTGAATGTCATTTACAAAGTGTATAAAGTAAACTGTAGCTTTTTGGCTATTGCTTACAAATATTGATAAGTACTTCTATAAATTCAAATTAAAATTATCCATTTTAAAATAAATTCTTCAAATTATCCAGTTTTAACACACACACACACACACACACACACACACCCAGGGTGTCTTGCTGCTGCAATAAAATGCCTCTCCAACTTTACATAGGTAACTGGGGAATTAAGCAAAGTGCCTTTAAGCACTGAGTAATCTCCCTAGCCCCTTCAATTATTTATCAGTCAAGAATTGAGCAAATATTTACCATATTTATGCCCTATTTACAAATAAAAAATTTTAATATGCTTTATAGCTTATTAAGAATAGGAATAATATAAAATTCCCATTTCAACTTTAAAGAACTTATTTCATTTTCTGAGAGTAGGAACAAATATTATGCTGAACAAATCTGGTTCTTCCCACGGAAAGAGGCAGTGTTACACTTGAGCAGAAAAAAAATACACACATTATTTCAGAGGCAGAGAGTAGGCTGAAATTTCTTTCTGAAACTCTAATAATTAAAAGATCTCTGCATTTTGGATGAGTTACACAGTGCTGAACCAGTGTAGACTTCATTCTTGTGTTCCATTCACTCTGTGTGTGTTTAAAATCAGTAACAACAGTCCTCTGTAGTGAGCTCTCCCTCTTCATCTATACCACCTTGGGAAATTTAAGAGCAAATTACCTTGGGCCCTCTGTGCTTCACTTTCCTCATCTACAACATATGACCCATAATATCACCTATTTCATTGGAGAGTTAGTTGAATGCAGATATAAAATACTTATAAATATTTGTGTAATTTTTATAAAAATTTATAATTACATTATATAACAATTTACATAAAATTTATAAATGCTTACAATTATAAATGAAACCTTTCAAGTACTATCTGGTACACAGTAAGCACTCAAAGGACATTTATTTCTTTTATATATGTGATATGTATATATTTTTTGTTTGTTTGTTTGTTTTTCGAGGTAGCGTTTCACTCTAGCCCAGGCTGACCTGGAATTCACTATGTAGTCTCAGGCTGGCCTTGAACTCACGGTGATCCTCCTACCTCTGCCTCCCGAGTGCTGGGATTAAAGGCATGCCCGGCTTTCATGTGATATTTTAAACTAGTAAGAACTCCTATATTCTAATAAATGTGAATACCAATAAAAACAATTATGAAGTAGTTTTAAAATTTTGATTGAGATTAACATCATATTAGTAAGAGCCAAAGAAAACATTTGAAGCTAAAAATTCAATTCTTTTCACTTCAACTGGGTATTATTTATTTTTTATTTTAATTTTTTGGTAGGTAAACCAATTTAATTCACCTTTTTTCATATTTATTGTCAATAAATAGATACACTGCATGAGCAAGTCTTCAGCTCTCCTCAGTGGGCTTGCTTAACCAGTCCATGGGATAGGGCGTTATGGATTGTACAAGAAGTAGCCAGTTTTGTTTTTCTTTGTGTGTTGTTGCCGAGGGGGATGATGGCCCTGGGGATTCTCCCCCACCATGGCTCTTACAATCTTTTTGTCACCTCTTCCACTCAGACCCCTGAGTCATGGTGGATTTTAAGCCTGCTTTAATGTTGAGGTCTTGATATACTCTAGATTTCTGCTTTCGATTATGTTGGGTATCCTCAGTGTCTGTCTCCATTATCCTTTCCCAGGTTATCTGACTTGCTGTGGAGGTAGGTCTCTGGCTCATCTTGCCACTTCCTCAAAGGTTTCATTTGGGTTCTATATCATAAGTTAGGATGGTTCATTGTTTGAGAGAGACAGACAGACAGACAGAAATAAATAGGCAAACACAAAGAAAGAGAATGAGTATGGGGCGCCAGGGCTTCCTGCCACTGTAAACAAACTCTAGACACATGCACCACTTTTGTGTATCTGGCTTTATGTGGATACTGGGAAATTGAACTCAGGCTATAAGGCTTTGTAAGCAAGTGCCTTTAACTACTGAGCAATTTCTCCAGCCTCAGGATATAATTTATATACAACAAAAAAGTTTTAAGGGGCTGAAAAGGTAGCTCAGTGGTTAAAGATGCTTGCTTGCACAATCTGCTGGCCCAATTTCAATGCCAAAGCCACCCACATAAGCATTAAGTGTTTGCCTGCAGTAACAAGAGGCCCTGGCATGTGTATATACACACATATGAATAAGTAAATAAATAAATATAAATAATTTAAAAAACTTTTAAAATAGTAAAGACCAGAAATGTAAATTCCCTATTTACATAAAATGACCTGACAACTAGATAACTTGGGATAGAGAGTGACATGAATTCTAACTTACTTTCTAATATTTCTAGGATCCCTGCTTATTTCCTCCATGTAAACATTTGATTTTTATTTTTTTTCCAAAAGATAGGTAAAAAAGGTAAGGGGAATAAAAGAAATCTGGTAAAAGGCATTAAACCTAAAGTATGAACCAAAATTAGAAATTTAGATTATATGGTAGTTTGGAATACTTTAAGGCATGATCTCACTCTAGCCAAGGCTGATCTAGAACTTACTTTGTATTGTAGCTCAGGCTGGCCTTGAACTCATGGTAATACTCCTACCTCTGAGTGCTGTGATTAAAGGCATGTGCCACCATACCCAGAAATAAAGATTTGTTGGTTTTTGGAGGTAGGGTCTCTAGTTCAGGCTGACCTAGAATTCACTAAATAGCCTCAAGATGGCCTTGAAGGCATGACAATCCTCCTACCTCTGCCTCCCGAGTGCTGGGACTAAAGGCATGCACCACCATGCACAGCTAGCAATAAAAATTATTTGCAGAAACAGACAAGAGAGAGGAGAGAGGAGAGAGAGAGAAGAGAGAGAGGAGAGAGAAGAGAGAGAAAGAGAAAAGAGGAGAGAGAGAGAGAGAGAGAGACTGAGAATGGACATGCTATGGCCTCTTGCCACTGCAAACAAATTTGAGATGCATGCACCACTTTGTGCATTTGGCTTTACATAGATACTGGAGAATTGAACCCAGGTCATCAGGTTTGCAAGCAATTGCCTTTAACTGTTGAGCTATCTCTCCAGCCCTAAAATGTTTTTAAGATAAGACATGGAGGCAATGTACAATGACCTAGAGCCTTTGGTAAAAGCTTAAAGATTAGTTTTGGATAATAAATGACAAGTATCAGTTAATTTCAAACAAACCATTTTTTAAAAAATAATTCTGAAAGAAAAATTTTAAAAAATATTTTTCCTTTCCTTTCCTTTAACAATTTTTATTGCGAGAGAGATATTCCTTTATCTTTCAAAAACATGATGAAAGGTGTATTTTGGGAGGATTCTCAAAATTTTGTGTGTCTATAGTGTATGCACATGTGCACAGATGCAGATACTGCGTACTCGTGCATATACTGGGAATCCTCTTCTATCATTCTTCAGTGTTTACTTGAGACGGAGTTGCTCATTCTCCTGGAGCTGCCATTTTTCATTAAGTCTGGCTGAACAGTGAGTCCTGGTAATTTTCCTAGCTTCAACTCCCTCTGGAATGGGTTATAGGCATGCAGGCACATGTGGCCTTACATGAGTTCTGGGGATCAAACTCAGGTCCTTCATGCTTGTATAACAAGTGCTGTGGCCTGCTAAGCCATCTCCTCAGGCCTTAAATTTTTTTTTAATTAATTTATTTTGTGGTGTAAGGGATTGAACCCAGGGCCTTGCACATGCAGTGCAAATGTTTTAACACTGAACTATATTCCCAGTTTAAGGAGGATTAAGATACACAAACTGAATCACTCATCAATGCCTGAACCAATATAAGCTAATCTAATAAGTGCTTGGTAGAGGCCCTACTTCATTTAGTCTACTTTTCATTCATAATCTGAATGAAACAACAATCCTTCCCTATTATCATGGTTTGATCCAGGTGTCCCCCACAAACAAATGTGTTCTGAATGCTCGATCCCCAGCTGATGGCAGTTTGTGTATTAGAACCATGTTGGAGCTGTGTTGTTGGGGGTGGGCTTATAGGGGTTATAGACAGCTTTACCTTGCCAGTGTTGGGCGTACTGTTGTCCACCAGATGTTGGCCAGGAGGTGATGTCCACCCTCTGCTCATACTGTCGTTTTCCCTGCCATCATGGAGCTTTCCTCTCAAGTCTATAAGCCAAAATAAACCCATTCCTCCACAAGCTGCTTTTGGTTGGGTTCTTTCTGTGCAGCAAGGAGAAGGCTGACTATAACACCTATGAAATTTGGCACTTGATCTGAGTTACACAAGACCTTTGATATAGTATGTTTATAATTTATATAAACATCATTTTATAACATATTAGACACACTTTTTTACTTGTTTCTAATTTCTTGCTACCATAAAAAATGTAGTTAGCAAATATCTTTATCATGTCACCCAGGACCTGAATAAAAGATTTTCTGAGGGAATGAGGCTATTGGTTATACGGTCTATGAATTCCTAAAAGCATACTTTATATTTATGAAATTATATTTCATTTTATTTTGAATTTTCTCTTGAAGTCTTTCATTGCTCCTTTTAAATCTTCTTTCTCCCCAAATCTTCATTTCTGAGATTTCCTATGTATAATTTATTGTTACTAAAGCTCCTATCACTTAAAAATAAATTTCATATAATAAGCTATCAATAAAAAGTTAAAAAAAACAAAAAATTAAAAAGTAGGACTGGAGAGATATCTTAGCAGTTAAGGCACTTGCTACTACCCTTCTAACAGACATTAAAAAATCTGAATTTAAAAGTAAAAGAAAACACTGTAAACCCTTCCAATCTTTCTGAGTGGTGAATATTTGTATTCATACAGAATTTACTCTGTTTCTAAATATTTATTTTGTAACTTAGAAGAAACCAGCACTTGGGAGGCAGAGGTAGGAGGATCGCCAGCCTGGGCTAGAGTAAGACCCTACCTCGGGGTGGGGGTGGAGGGGAAAGAGTACCAAAATTCACAGAAATTACATAAAGCTGAAGAAGTACCTTAGGTGGGAAGCTGGATGAGCCGGGGCATCCCTTTTTCTTCAAAGTTGGTGTATGAGAAGGAGGCGGAGCACTGTCTGCAATCTGAATCCAGGGGCAAAAAAAGAAAATAAGTACCATGTGACACTCCATTTATTTTGAACTTAACTAGAAGGAAAGCAAATAAATAAACCAAACAAAATATAAACAAGGTTAAAAAAACTCTACTAGTTAATTTCACTGAAGTTAAAGTTCTCATAGCAATGAATTTGAATCTGTAATATTTATAAATGAATTGCTTTCTTGGCAAAAATTATTCTAAACTGGAAGTTTAAAAATAAAGAATTTGGAACAGAAAATCCACAGAAGAAAGCAAAACCAAACAAAAGCTCCATAGCACAAAGCCTACACAAAAATGAAGATATTCATCTGAATTTGACATACTGATCCTCAAAAGTGCCTAGATTTTTAGCAAAATGAAAAATTTTAGAAGAATATTTTTAGCTATTTTTCATATTTACAATATAGTACATGTATAGAATATGATTATGTGGATTTGAATACAGAGATTAGTAACATATTTATACAGAAATTCATTTTCAAATTTAAGTTATTTAATATTATTAGAATTCTAAATACAAGTTAAGTTATAAAACATATTTTATTGGTAAGTAAAATAAGGCCTTTGAATTAAAGAACCAGTGATTTTATTAGATGTTATTGTGGGGGAGGGAGGAGACATTTCTTAATTAACAGAGTAAAAAAAGGCACAAGTAATTTCATTTTAGGATGCTAAGCAAGCAAACAAGTAAAACAAGCTAAGCCTTGCAGAAAGTTACATAATCTCTTATAGCACAACAGAAAAACAGACCATATGCCTTTGCCTTCGCTCCCATATAGCCTCAACACACGGACTCACACTGAGATCTTGGCATGGAATTCAACTGAGTTTCTCAGTTTTCTGTGAACTAAATTTACCCTCAACTTAGATTTTGTTTTGAATAGCTTGAAAAAGTTTTGAAGGCAATCTGTAAGTACACATTTGAGAAGATAAATGAGAGGAACAATGAAATTTATAGGAAACAATACTTTTCAGGAGAGTTTGCAGAAAGTATGACAGAATTTATTAAAGTTAAACAAAGGTGTTAGATAAAAGGGCCACAGAGTTTATAAGGCCCAGTAATGCTCAATATAGAATGTTATTCAAATGGATCTCATTCACCATAACACCACAAAATTTAAGGGCCCTATAAACAAGTCAACAAACAACATAGTGTACACTGAAAGCAATGGAACTTTACTCACTAACATAAGGCAACAACTAACTACTGTGCATACCATGTTCATAGATGGACATGCCCATTATCATGAAGATGTCAATTTTCCTCATATAAAGTCAACACAATTTTAATCAAGAGCCCACAAAGAACCTTACCAGATTATCCTAAAATTCACATGTAAAACTAAAGAGTCAAGGTGAAAAACAGTAAGGTGGCTGTAAGTGGCTCCCCACAGCATCAAGAGTAGTTTTAGGCTGGGTGTGGTGGGGCACATGACTTTAAGACCAGTGCTTGGGAGGCAAAGGTAGAAGGATTGCTGTGAGTTCAAGGCCAGCCTGAGACTACATAGTGAATTCCAGGTCAGCCTGGGCTAGAGTGAGACCCTACCTCGAAGGAAAAAAAAAAAGATACTGGAAGAGAACAGAGAACTCTTCATGATCCCCTAAACAACCCATGCATGCAAAACAGAGATAGAATTACAAATTAAATAAGAGAAAATACAGGATAGCCAGTTATTTATAAGGGAAAAAAATTAGAACTCAAATCTCCCAATACACAGAAAACAAATTTCAGTTTGATCAAAATTTTAAACACATAAAAAATTTTAAACTTAAAAAGAAAGAAGAATAATTTCTTCATAAGAATTACTTAAAGAACATGAAAAGCAGAAATCATACAGAAAAAATTCGATAAAACTAAGTAAAGTTCTATAAGGCCAGAGGACACCACAAATAAAATTTAAAAATAACCTCCATATGAATGAATATAGCCAAAATATGTAAGAACACTTCAAAATAAAAACAAACAAAAAAAAGCAATACAACTAATGGACAAAGCACATGAACAGACAAATCATCAAAAGCCAACAAAAGGTACTACCTAAGAAAAGAGAAATCCAAGTTAATATAAAATGCTGCTTTATACCCAGCACACTGGCAAAAGTTAATGTCTGACAGTACCAAGGGTTAGCAAGAATGTGTGGAAAATGGATTTGACCACTATGGAAAATAATAAGAGCAAGTATATATAACCTATGTATATATGTTAAAACAGACGTTAAGTCGCTCACTTCAGCACTAGCTGAAGTAATAAGTTTGAACCCTTCCTTCTGCTGCTGACTATGATGCAACCACTTTGGCTTAAAACTTACAGAGCAGCCTCAATCAGTGAACTAAATGACATGTATGTATCTCTATGAATAAACCTCAAAAGCTTATTTATGAAAAAATTGCCAAAGGATACATGTAACATTTATGTAAAATTTAAATATATGAAAAACATGACTGCATATTTATTGATACCAATGAAATAAACATGTAAAACCAAGGATGGAAGGGTATCTATCAACTTCAAGAACTTTAGATATCTCTGTGAAAAATGAGAGAGGAATGGTATAGAGAGAGGTTTTACTTTTTCTAGAATATTTTCATCCTTGAAAAATGGTCTGAAAAAATAGGGTAAAACATTTGTATGTGTTGAATCCGTGGTTGATGGTGACTATTCTGTGAATGTTAGAAATATTTTATCATTAAAATAGAAGTGCATTAATCCCAAATATTAAAACAGTTCTAACTAAAAACTAGAGAGTCTTCTAAATCATGCCAGTGAGGTCCTCATTACAGGCTTGGTACACAAGTCACAGCGTGATTACAGATCACACATTACTTGGGACAGCTTCTTAGTCTCTGCGGGAGGCTAGATCGAGCCTCAGACAAATAGTCAGGGGAGTTCCGCCTGATCTGTGAAGGACAAGTACCTCATCTCAAGGCAGGATGGCATGAGCTGAGGCACATTCTTATGCAGGAAATGACCTCTGGTGAGAAAACTGACCAGTGATCTGCATAAAATCACTGATTGACATGAATTATAAACATTGTACTTTGTATTATGAAAGGTATAACTTAATTGAGTGAATGCCTAGGGCTGATTCAGCAGTTAGAAACAACCATTCAGTTGCCAGCAGTGCCAATTTTATTTTTAAGCTGTGCTTATGAGTTAGATCATAGCTTATTAAATTGATCTGAAAAAGTATAATATGAGAATGGCACCTACACTGCCACGTGCAGTTTCTACTAATTCTAATGTCTACATACATCTACCTCTATTCTATATACTTCTCTAATTAAAGGCTACTTTTATAATTATATACTTTTTTGTCTTATGAATTTTAGGGGATAATTTTTAACTTTATTTTCCATCATTGGAAGTATAACTTATTATACAATGTATTTAATTAGATTTCACTTTTTTCTTTTAAATTTCCTCTTTTCTGAACATAAGTGTAGAGCTGGGGAGAGGCTACTCCAATGAAGCACCTTATCTGGCTTCACTAGGTGTGGAAGATGTGGACTCTACATGTAAGACTTGATGCTCGGATTCTGTACATAAATGTTCTCAATTGGAGCAGTCTAGGAAAATCAAAAAATCAAGAAATTACTTTTAGACAACATGAAGCTCTAAGCAAATTTCTAGAAGACATGATGATACATTTCTTGAGGAGGAAGAAGAGGAGGAGGAGGAAGATAAAAAATTTTCAGCATGAATATTAATAGCAGGGCTGTGTAGTTATACAAAAGCATAACTTTTGTATAAAAGCTTTAATGGAAGCAAGAGTTAAAGGGACCAGCAGTTAACCAAAGGCACTGCCAAGGTGCTATTCACCTCTTACTGTGAATGCTGATCTGCACTGAATGCTCTTTATTGGTGTTCCATGGACAGCTTTCCTATTTCACACACACACAGATATCACATATGTGAAATAAATGCAGACTAATAAGCAAAGATATATGATTCAGATAAGACATAATTTTGCCCTTGACAAAAGGAAAGTCAGTCCTTTACTAGGCTTTTAACTGAAAGTAAAAGAAACTAACATCAGTTTTGTGCTTGTCCCTAAACTCAACCCCTTTTTATTTTGTAACAGTAGAAATACAAACAAGTTCAGATGCACAATTTATTTTTTTTTGGGGGGTGCTTTGTGTTTGTAATGTGGTGTGTGTGAGCCCTTGTAAGGCTCCCATGCACTGCCCTGTAACCAGGGCATTCACCTGTGGTGGACAGAGCAGAAAGAGTGGTGTCCTGCACCCCTGCCTTTCCACCTTTTCTTATTTTGAGCAGGAAGAGTCTTACTGATAATGGAACTTGCTATTTTTCATGGGTCCAGGCAATTCTCTGGTCTCTGCTCCCCTTTGTGGGACTGGGGTTCTGGAGATTTGAACTCAAGACTGTTTCAGGCCCTCATGCTTGTGTAAGAAGCATAGTTAACTGCCAAAACATCTCTCCAGTACCAGATGCACAATTTTAAGCCAAGTACTTTTGGAAACTGAAAATGCCTTGGGCTAAGATTTAGTGTCAAAGTTCTTATAAAGCATATTCATTAATGATTTATTCAGTATGACAATTAAAAATGTTTATTTACTTACACATGCGCATGTCTATGGAAGTGCCAGAATCTCTTGCTATTGCAAACAAAAGCCTATTTGGCTTTACCTGGGGGGCTGGGAAATTGAACCCAGGGCTGTCAAGCTTTGCAAGCACCTTTAACTGCTGAGCCATCTTCCCAGCCCCAAGTTTGGCAATTTTTCAAATGAAGGTAATTTGGTAAGGTCAAACAACATGGTTTGGATATGTTGTATAAAAAGAATAATGCTCCAATAAAGTAATGAAGTTATCTTTATCATTAGTATTGCTATCACTATAGGGAAAACATGATGATAGACAATGTATCCTTCAGAACTTTCACTGATAAAAGATTTAGGTGCAGTTATGAAAATATGTCTTTACAAAGGTCTTGGAACCACTGATTAAAATAATGGCTGTTACACTTGAAACTAAGTGAACAATAACACCTTAAAATTCTATGGTGAATGGTCAGTGATTGTGTTATTTGAAAATAAAAGCTCTCCTAGAGGTTAGCTATTTTTTGAACTCTACAAGACTCTGGTCATATGGCTTTAAGATCTAAGTATGTAAATAGTTTTTGTAAATTGGGGATCTTTCCTCATGTGCAATTCATTTAGAATACTATTTTGAGTCATGATATGGTGCTAACATAAAACAAAGTTAACTTCTGTTCAAAATGGAAAACTGTTTTAATATGGCAAGAGAGCGAGATGAACAGGCAAACACTTCACCAATCAAGGTGAAGTAGTGGTAAACACTCAAAGTGGGCCTCTATAGGTACCCACAGAGGTTTCCCAAGGTGGTGGGCACAGGCAGGCAGGCACTGAAACAATCTACATGGCAGGGGGTTTGGTGGAACTGACACAGTTAATAGTTATTGAGTTATTAGTTATTGAGTCTTACTGGACTGAATTGAAGCTTACCCGTTTAATATCAAGGATATATGTGTGACTTCATGAACTGCTTTGTGAAGCTAGAGAGCCAGGAATGGATCCCATCTCTTAACTACATACTCAGCAGTCTTTGTTCTACCAGAGGGGCCTCCATGGCAGAGACATTCAAAGCAATAGTGCTCAGAGGCCACATTACACCATCTTTCCTGACAGCGAACTCTGACAAAAGAATAAAATGGGACTCAAAACAAATTTTGCCCAGTTAACAACTTTATTCTGGGAAAGCTACGGAGAGAGTAATTAAATTACTAATCTGATAAAACAGGCATGTTTCTTGCTCTCTAAAATTCTCCTCTTAGTTTCTATAAAGTTATGTAAATTGCTAGGTGAGTAAGAGTTCACAGGGGAAGTAGGAGTTCACTTAAAATGTAATCAATGAGCAAAGCAGTTCTGATACATTTTATACTAGAAAAAAACCTAAAACTCAATAATCTCATAACTTTTAAAGACGTGTCCAAGTGGAAGATTTGTTATTCATAAAAAGCTGAACTATTGTAAGAAAATTTAAGTTTTTGACCTACAGCTTGACTGAAAGACAGAAGATCCTGGGTACTAGTTAATGTAAATTGGACTGAATAGATAAAATAGCCTTTTACCTTCAGATCTAGTGACTTAAAAATCTAAAAAATGAGGGCAAGGTGCTTGCTGTTTCCACTCATAACTGCTGTTAGCTTTATGGCAGGCCTACTGAGTCATGCATGTGTACTGACAGACACTGCTCTATACTGTCCAGCCAATGAATCTAGAATATGCTTCCATAGCCATCTATCAGTATGTGGTGGGCAACCTGAATAAGCAGGGCCCTCCCCTCCCCATCCAATCAACAGCCAGTTAGTTGTTCAGCATGTTTTGTGATCCATGAAAATGTGACAGGCAGTGAGATACTAGGGGAAGAAAAAATTCCACTATCAGTTTAGTTTGTGATTATTGATTCAAAGAACTCCTGAGGCCTTTATTATTTGGTTCTTTTGAAGAATTTCTGCCAAGTGTTAGTCTTTTCCTCCTAACTAGTTTAACTAAGTAGTAAAAATGAAAGAAAACAGGAATAAGGATATGAAAGTGATTTTCATAGCTGTATAAAGTAAACTCTGGTTATATTCAGAAGTACAAAATATTTTAGTTAATAATGTTAGATAATGAAAACTGCAACACATGCTTTTTAAAGTTGTATCCTCTTAAAGGACGAATCAACTGTAGATTAAAATCAAGTTGGCAAAAAAATCAAGTTGGCTTTTTAAAAAATTAAAAATAAGTAACACTATTAAAGTAATATTTTTTAAAAACATTTTATTTATTCATTTTCAAGCAAAGAGAGAGAGAGAGAGAGAGAGAGAGAGAGAGAGAGAGAGAGAGAGAGAGAGAGAGAGAACACCAGGGCCACTACCTTGTGGGTATGGCTTATGTGGGACCTGGGGAATTGAACCCCGGGGCCTTAGGCACTCGAGGCAAGTGCCTTAACCGCTGAGCCATCTCTCCAGCCCTTAAAAGTAATATTTTGAGATGACATTAAGCAAGCATATTTAAATGTTAAACTATGCCATTTACAATGATACCTTGATTTTTCTGAATAAATAACTAAAGCTTAAAAATTGCTGCTAACAATAAAACTGGACATAAACAATCATTTTAAATTGTAGAAATTAACTGAAGCAAGTGACACACTGTGAAAAGCATTACAATATTTATTCCTGGTTTACATTTCTTGTTGTTATATCTCTCATCTGACATGAGTATAGGCAGTTCAACATTTTAAAGTTTAATATATATGTATTTTTTTACTCTTAGCTTATTGATATTTTTATAAAGTGTGTGTACTCTGTGCCGTTAAAAAATTACTGCTGTACTTTCACAAGCGTGGCTCTCATAAAGACAAGGAACAAAGTTTGAAAAAAAGAGAAAACTCATGGCCAAAACAGTTTGAACATCAGGCTGGGGAGATGGCTCAGTGGGTAAAGCACTAGCTACAAAACTCGAGTATCTGAGTTTGTATTCCCAGACCCCAAAAAGCTGGAAGCTATGGCAGACTTTTACAATTCCTGTGTGCCTAATGCAAGAAGGGAGGCAGAGACAGGAGAATTTCCCTGAAGCTCATGAATAGAGCAGTGAACAAGGAGAGCCCCCAGTTCAAAAGAGGTTGCAGGCGAGGACCCACCCAAAAGTTGTCCTCTGACCTCCATGTACACCAGGTGTCCCGCACACATTTACACCAACACACGTGAACACATATACTAAACTGAATAAAAAAGTTTGAACATCAAACAAAAAATTCTACTTCTAAAAGATTCTACTATAAGCAAAAATGACATTACTAGATTTCAATATTTTCATTTCCTTTCTAGATTATTTTCATTAAAAAATGTGGTTTTCATTATAAATGTGGTTTAATAACAAAAATACAATGCCCCATTATTTTCTTCATCAGAGTTTTAATTATCACCAACAGGACTGTGGTTTTCAAAATGTTATTAATTTTAACTGTAATTAAATCCTTATCATATATTTATAATTAATGGCTTATCATTTAAAAGCAATTATTTCAGTCAACTTTCAGAATATTCAATGTTACATGCTAGAACTAAAGCTGTGTGTAATTAATTCTACTAATTAGCTGGCAATGATTCAGATATATTTATGTAATATAAACATACAGCATGGCAGCAAAGTGACTGATGAAAACACTATTCAGTGTTCTAACCCTTAAAAACAAATGTACTCCATGGAACATTTGTCATGAAAAATACAGCAGTAAGTGTAAGCAGTTAATTGAGTTAACTTAATTAATAATGTGGCAAAGCAAAAATATGATATACATCAAAAGCAGAAATATGTCAATTTAATAATTAGACTAAGTGATTAGATAAAGAAACAGTGGTAATGGGGAATAGTAAGAAGCAATGCTATTTACTGAGCAGTGTATTGTGTCATAGTCCCAAGAAAGACTTTGGAAAGAAATCTTAACTGAAAGTGGAAAAATCCACTCAATTTCTATACTGCAATCCACTAAGGAAAAAAAAAAAAGAATATTATTATGTAAATGCATTAAAGCTTTTTTGGTTAACTAATTTTTCCCTAAGTAGATACACTTTAACGAGTTATTCTGAACAGGCTTCTACTCCAGTGTTATTTTTACTTAATGTTCTACCATTCTATATGTTATATACACAGTGTGTGTGTGTGTGTGTGTGTGAGAGAGAGAGAGAGAGAGAGAGAGAGAGAGAGAGAGAGAGAGAGGCAATGTAGAAAAGGTGAATATTGTGATACTGTCCACAATGCTTAACAATGTTATGCATAAAGTCCATAATGGCCCCTAAATCTATTAAGATTTTTCTAGCAAATGAGCCTAACAATGTATTTTTAGAGTATACAAAAAAAATAGAAATGTTTTCTTTCCTGGATGAGGCAAATGTCTGATGTTTAGGTAACCTGTTTATCAAGAATTTCTCAAATAATGTAGCATGTTATTCCTATAAACAATAAGCATCTTGCTATAAACAATAAGCAATAAACACTATTCATCTTGAATATGTATCAACAGTACTTTTATACATCACCAGATGATCAGAGATTTATACAAAACCTTGTTTTGAAGTAAAAGCTACCAAGATTTGATATAGATTATAAAACAACTTAGTGAAAAATAGCTTGCATATAACATGTTTGTATTGGGAAATAGAAAACTCTTGACAGGAAAAAAATTCAGGCTTTTGTGTACATATATGTGTGTATGTGTGTGTGTTTTTGTAGAAAGCTGAATATTATATATTATCCACAATGCATAACAATGTTATGCTCACAGTCCATAATGGCCCCTAAATCTACTAAGATTTTTCCAGAAAATGAGCCTCACCATGTGTGCATGTGTGTGATTAGTGTACTGTAAGCATGTGTATGTGTTCATATGCTGTGGGTGGAGAAGGGCATCAGGTGCCCACCTCCATCACTCACCAGCCTGGTTTTCCTGGCAGTGGAGTCTTACTGATTCCCGAGCTTGCCATATAGTCCCAGTGTTTCTCTGGTCTCTGCTCCTCACAGGTCTGGGGTTACAGCAGTGTGTGACCACACTCAGCTGTTTATGGGCTCTGGAGATTCAATTCTGGTGGTCTCAGATCCCCTCAAGCCCTCATGTTTGTACAGCAAGCACACTTAGTAGCTGAGTCATCTCTCTAGCCCCCAAATTTATTTATCAAATTTATCCTTTACTGATAAACATTTTAGAAATAAAGGCACAAGCAAGCTAATGTTTTGTACTCAGAACACTACAATCTCAAACCTTTAGTGAATAGTTGTTTCTACTGTGAAAATCCTTCAATATTATAGAAATATTGTTTCATTTGGAAAACAGTAAAATATACTACTGTTTTATCATCTTAACACAAATCATAACAAATTACTGAAGGTTATAGCCTTTAAGTATAATGTTACTGGTTATTAAAAAATTAACATTTCTTTTTATGGAAATTTCTCTTAAAGTTATATTCAGTATAGTGATTTGACTATCTACTTTGGAGAATTACAAATGTTCTAAGAAGGCATAATAGCATGACCTTATGGCAAAAGAGTGGCATGTCTGATTCGAGAAACCATAATAGGAAATTCCACACAAATGGAATTTACCACCTCTACTCCAATTTTTAAAACTTATGTTTATTTATTTATATGTATGTATGTATGTATGTATGTATGTATGTATTTAGTGTGTGTGTGTGTGTGTGTGTGTGTGTGTGTGTGTGTGTGTGTGTGTATGGATATGTTCAGGGTCTTTTGCTCCAGCTATAATCAAATGCCTGTCTGGCTTTATGTGAGTAGCTGGGGAACTGAATATGGGCTGGAAACTTTTGCAAGCAAGCACCTTTAACCACTGAGCAATTTCTCTAGTCCCAATGCTTCAAATTTTAAAAAATATTTTATTTATTCATTTTCAAGCAGAGAGAGAGAGAGAGAGAGAGAGAGAGAGAGAGAGAGAGAGAGAGAGAGAGAACACCAGGGCCACCACCTTGTGGTTCTGGCTTATGTGGGTACTGGGGAATTGAACCCAGGGCCTTAGGCACTGGAGGCAAGTGCCTTAACTGCTGAGCCATCTCTCCAGCCCCCAATGCTTCAAATTTTAAAGGAACAATCTGAAATGAGATATCTGGTACCTTTCAGAAGCATATGAATACTCCCCAACCATTTGTATTCAGACATCGACAACAGGATTTCTAATATTTTTCTAATAATATGATTAACTAAACACCACTTAAACAGAATGTCAAGTATTCAAGCAATAAATGAAGCTTAACAGAGTACAATAATATAGCCAACATTATTTAGGATACTTGGTTGTTTCTATGACATTTCACAAAGAAAGAATTTTCAGTTCATCAATGAATCTCATTTACTCATCTAAACACATGATCTATACCTTGAAATCATGTGCCACTGTGAGATTCAAGGCCACTTGAAGAATGGTAATTATTCCTGTCCTAGAACCATACACTCACATCCTTCAGTAACAACTGAGAATCCTTCACTATGCCATTGACATGTTTCTACTTAACTACTAACCAATTTATAATTCTTCAATCATGTTCTTCACAGACATACTACTTTTTTTTTTTAACTTGTCAGGTAATTAGCCTAAGAAGAACTGAAAAATAGCTGGAAATCAGGTAACCAAGACTATCCTATTGGCATTAAAAAAATCATATGTTAAGTTCATAGATAGGTTCTGGCTAATTGTGTTTTATTTATACCTACACTCAGATTACTTTGATAAATCCAAATTTTTAATGGTTTTAACTCCATAAATCTCAACATATTGAGAAATCTTAGAACTAGCAGTCAGTAAGGAACATCAACTGACTTCATGGTTCTAGTGAACACAAGACTGATATCTGTGTATTCATTATTCAATAGCCTGAGAATATTTACGATATTAGGGTTACTCATGGTTATTTGACAACAGATCATTTCAGTTCAGAAAGTGCATAGGAATCAATGAGCCCTCTTCCTACTCCCATGCTCACAGCAACCAAGAATGACCTCATCTAGAACTTTCCATTAAGACCTTTGGATGTAAAGTAATGATCATGAAATTATCAGATGAAAATTTAAAAAAAAACTGTACCTACCAGGGACTTTCCTTTTTAAGATTATTATTATTATTATTTCCCACGGTACATGAACATCCAGACTCTGCTCTGTGTACGTGATAAGTGCTAGGATGGAGGTCAGTTTAGAAAAATCTGAGACCTTTTTACATAGATTCCCTCATCTGAACACATCTGAACCTTGAAGGACAGAGTAGTAGATGAACCCTTTAGCACTGTAAGATGTTTTTAGTTAGAGAATATTCATGTATAAGGAATGCTACAGACATTTCTGCAAATCTTGGAACTGTATTAGAATATAAATGACTAATATTAACATTATTTCCCTAAGTCTATAGTGTATATTTAAGGAGATTTCTTTGAAGTACATTGAAAAAAGAAAAAAACCTTACAGTATTTCTCCAGAACTGACTTATATAAAAATCAAGCCAATGAAATCTATAACTTGTTCTAAATCTTTGTTAAAAATTCTTCCCAAAACAAGTTATCAATTTTTTTTCTGTAAAATTAAATCTAAGCAATATCTGCATATTCACTTATATCAGATTCTAATTGAGAACCTCATTCACTCTGTGTTTGGTTAATTTTGAAAGCATACTTAAAAAAGATAGTATTTTAGTAGCTTACTTAGTTGCAGACATTTATATAAAGAACATTCCTAAAGCTCTGCAGCCAAAGCCAAAATAGATGGGGATAAAGAAAAAGAAAGAATGCAAGGAGGCAGAGCAGCAGCACAGAGCATGCAGTCAGAGATGGCACACACACACACACACACACACACACACACACACACACACACACACACACACACATGCGTAAAGGCTCTGCAGCCACAAGCAAAGGACAAGAGCCAGGTGGAAGGCATTGGGAGAGCACACAGTGCCATAGTCTCTTACACGTTTGCCTTTGCTAGCTGGAGTACAGGACGGGGAGTGCTTCAACAGAGAGAGAACACTGCATGTTACAGATATTCATAGGGAAGACCCACTGGATCAACACACAGTATATAAACATATGCACAAGGCCACTGGTTTGGATTGGTTCAAAGTACACATATATGCAGAAAAAAAGGAAGATAACAAAGTAAAGAAACCATTGCTCAGACCAGGTCTAAGGACGATAAGTTTTTACTGGCACATGTATAGTGTGACCCACAAAACAATGTTCAATCAAGTGAAGGACAATTTCTTTTCCAGAAAAAGTAACAGCAATAAATTGAAACATACGACAATAAACAAAGAGCTACATAATTCTGATTCAGTGCTTGTATGCACTTAATGAAATATTCACTTGAATCCTGGCACCATGAACAAAAAAATCACCAACTAAACATTAATTAGCTATCCTTGCTTTATACATTTACCTACCAAAGTTTTATTCTTTCCATAGGCAGTTCTTTAAGAAAAAGTACAATTAAGTATTTTTCAAGTTTTGGCAACTTCATGGTGCTCAAACAGTAGAACCTTACAAATACAAATTGAATCTACTTAGGCACTTTTCAGATTCACAAAAATCATCAGGTACTGTGCAGACCTTGCTAAGGACTGGAAGATAAATAAGGCATAGCAGTTCACAGAATGCTAGAGAAGACCTCACAGCATCAATAAGGTGATAAAGGTGATCATAGGGATAGACAGAAGGCCTAGAGTGGAGATGCACACAATTTCTATGGGATCCCAGAGCATGGAGTTATAGACACAGTCAGTGTTACAGAAAACCCTGGAGAAAAGTGTAAAGTTCAAGCCTGAGAAACACCAATCAACTTTATCAGTTCTGTTGTTACTGGTACTGTGAGTAGAGAGGAGTATTACTATCCCACAGAGTTAACAGCAAACAAAAATTAGAGGACTTGTACATTTCTCAACTTTTTGTTTCTTGGTCTGTCACTTACAGAAGCAAAAATCTCATGACAGGAAAACCCTCTCTTCCTCTCTCAATTGTAAAACTAAACAAATCAACTCCGACTCCTTCCTCTAGTCACCAGTTAATTTCTTTCCTCTCTTAATAGCCTTAATAGTAAACATTTCATGTGCAAAATACATATTGGTGCTTTCCAAGTGCTTTCCATATATGGACTTTCTTACTTCTCATATAAACCTTCACATGGTAGGTGTTCCAATCTCCATTTTAAAGATGAAGAAAACAAATTTACTAATCCTAGGCCTTACAGTTGTTAAGTGGTGGAGCCAGAATTCAAACTTCCTCAAATGGCAGAAAATCACTATCTGCACTTCCTAACTTCCCAGGTCACCTCTCATGCAACAGTGTGGCTTCTGCTTAGGTCGCTCTAACACCAGGGTGCTGATACACTGTCTGTCCAATCTGAACGGGCCTTTATTTATAGGAGGCTGCTGAATGGTTCCCCCTTCCCTTTAAAAGTCTTCCACACCCTTAGTTTTTTTAATAACAAGATACTCTGTAAACAGTGACTCTCCTCCTTGTTTACAGAGTCCTGAACTTCCACCCTTTCAAAGTTATAGACCAAGGTGTCTATCCTGGGCTCTCTGCTCAGACTTCTTTCTTCTGGGTGATCTACTCACTCTCCAGCTGGGCCATTTCCATTCCTTTTCCTTAGGCTTCTGTCTCATATATCCAACTATCTGCTGGACACAGCCACAGTGTCCTTCAGGCCTCTCCAGCTAGTATTCAAATCAAACCACCACCTTTTCCCTTTGTTAAACCTTTTAATAATTATTTCATATGGGGCTGATATTACATATAAGTTCAAGCTTTATAAGACAGAGGTATAATAAAAAAAATCACTGTTTCTGGCCCTGACCTGCATCATATCCTCATTTCTCATCAATAGGCCTTGTCCTTTTTGATTTCAGCCAACAGAATTCCGTCTCTGTCCTCCTCACACCTAGCCCTCCTCCTATATTCTACCCACCTACAGTCCTTGTCTGTTATGACCCAGCTCAGGCAATGTTCCTTCTAGAAACCTGTCCAGCTGACAATATCTTTTCTCTGTCCTTTAATATCTTATTACTCAACTTCCAGTATGTTTATACATTTGTCTTTTCCACTAGACTCTTAGATTTTTTATAGGCAGGAAATAACGTTGTCATGGTTTGACCCAGGTGTCCCCCACAAACAAATGAATGTATTCTGATAGATCGATCCTCAGCTGATGGCAGTTTGGGTTTCACAACCTCGATGAAGCTGTGTTGTTGGGGGTGGGCTTATGGGGGTTATAAGCCAGCTTTCCCTTGCCAGTATTTGGCACACCTTCCTGCCGCTGTTTGCAGTGCTGTGGCAGAGGTGATGTCCACCCCTCTGCTCATGCCATCATTTTCCCTGCCAGGATGGAGTCTCCCCTCAAGTCCGTAAGCCAAATAAACCCATTCCTCCACAAGCTGCTTTGTTTGGGTTCTTTCTGCGCAGCAACTAGAAAGCTGACCACAACAAACGTATTTGCCATAAAGCCTGTAAATTTAGAAATTTTCATAAAATATTGACTGAATGTGTCTGAACTTCCATAGTTCTTAACCTAGGTGTTTCTCCTGGTTTTTATCGCTTTCCACATTACATAATTCATTACTATGTAATTGTTTCTAATAATAAAATAAGCACCTTGAGATTTAATTCTTAGTTTTGTCTCCATCTCTGTGCATGGCGTATACTATAGATATAAAACATGCTAAAATGTTGAACAAAATCTTTACTTTGGTGCCATTTTTATTCTAGCCTAGTCTAGAGTGTACTAAAAGCATGAAAAAGAGCACAAGCACCTCAAAATAAACATATTATCACTACATTAAAAACAAAGATATCTCTCAAAATTATGTTTGAATAAAAAGAATATATTTATAAACTGACATTATTGGTTTAAACCTAATAAAGATACTAAATCGCCATAGTAATTTCTTCCTAAATGTTTTCAATGGAGAAAAAGGTTAGTATGTTCTCCTGAAACATATTTAGAGGAGAACATGTACCACCCCCATACATAACCACAGCATGTTTTTCTATAAACACTGAAATGTATTCATGGCAATTACAAGCTAGTGCCTTGAGTTAATTATGTGAAAAATATGAGGATATGACACCTTACAACACGTGCTTCATATCCAGGTCTATGAAATACTACTAGAACTTTAAGGCTGAGTATAGAGGTAAGCACACAATCAGAAGTTAATATGAATCATTATCTATAGTCATCATATTCCTAGGTGTACATAATTTGGCCAACAGTTTTAATGAACTCTTATTTCACAAAACACTGAAGAAATAGACTGTGTAGTCTTTTATTTCCAGATTACCTAAATATATTATGTCATCATATACAACAGATAACAAGATAGGAAATATATGCAATATAATATTCAGGTTGGACAGCTCTAATCTGAAAATCTGGACACAAAACTTCATAAAGAGCAAAAGATTTTGGATTTTCAGATTATGGGCATTTATTGGGAAATACTCCAAAGAGAAAAAAAATCTCTGAGATCTGAACCACTTCTGGTATCAAAGTATTTTGACTAAGAGAAACTCAAGTTGTATTGCCTAAATTGAGGAAGGAAACAAGAGATATTCTGAAATATTTTCTGAAATGAGACCTTCAAGTTGTGTTGTGCTAAACATGTGGCTATGTCTTAAAATAGAGGTGAAGGACAAAATTTCAGGAATACCTTAACTTCTCAAAAGGAGCTAGGTCATTTTGGTCAGAGAAGTAAAGAAATATTCTAAATAAATGTTTTTAAATTATCTTTTTCTGATTCTCACATATGTCAACCCTCTGCAATAGAGCAAGAACTGTACTGTGTAGTCTCAGATCACATGACTGGTTATGAAAGAATGTGAAAGAGACATGGGGAGAAAACAATGGTAAGATAAGAGATGAGTAGAAGGAGGAGCCATCACTGAGATTCTTAGTAGATTTCATATGATATTTAAATGCCATACCTAGACCTCTGTTTGCTGAAACTTCTTGTTTCTCCTATTTGCCAGAATACGCGAAAAGAAATATGAGGTGGATAAGATAGTTGGACTAAAGATACAATTCTCTTCCATGTCAGAACTTCAGACAGTAGAACTTTAATTTCTATTTGTCCTCATCATGTTGGGTATGTAAAGGATGAAACTAGGCATCATGTGGATGTAGACTGGGCGTGTGGTGAAGCTGAGGAAAAAGATAATGATAGAAGAAACAGTAATTTTCATAGCAGAAGGGATTGTGGAATTTGTTCAATAGCTTTTTAAGTATGGGAAATGCCTTTCCTATGAGATCATTCATCAAAGTGCCTACTTTTAAAAGTAACTCACCCCCCCCCTAACAAATGTCTTTATCTTTGCTTCTCTTTTGCTCCAAAGATCCCAGTAAAAAACTGTTCTCACTAAAGTCACTCATAAATGGGAAGGGGTTGTGATAAATAATGGCTAAAACCAAAGTACTAAACATCTAGTCTCTATGTGTAGGACAGCCTAAATGCCTCCATTCCCTAGAGTCATGGAAGCAGAATGCAGACATGCATCCTGCTTTCCCAGACTATCCCTATATTTTCAGGGTGTGTGTGGGGGGGGGTGACAATGACTGGTGGCAGTATAGACTTCACTTCTGCCAAAGCTCTTCCTACACAGAGAAGGAGCTGATTGCAGAGTGACTTAAAAGAAAACACCGTTCTGAAACTCTTCCCATGTTTACAAAAATCCTAGAACTCATGTGAATTTTAAATTAGAAGGCAAAAACACACTGAGGAAAATTTAAGATGGGAGAGTTGGTATATGTTGTTTTAAATAAGGAAAAAGTGGTTTTAATAGGCCTGAATAAGAGGGTAAAAGTAGAAAATGCAGAAGGTAATTTTGGAGGAGGGGATGTAATTATAGTACAGATCTAAAAACTCAGAGAGCAACACTGATCTCTGCCAGTATGCCTAACACAAACCTCCCTCCCATGCCACAAAGTCCAGCTGCAATTCAGATTTCAGCTCTTTAGTGTAATCTTTTCAGCAGCAATGAGACAGAAGACAGGAAAGAACAATGAGAAGGATGGTACTACAGGCTGATTGAGTACTGGAGCCCATTTACTATAGGGAAAGTCACGGATTATAAGCATTCATGTACAATACAATCAGATTTGGAACAAAAAGCACTCAAGTCAATTATCTCTTAAAAATCTAAATGTCTAATAGTGAGGACTAAACTTAGGCATAGAATCTTGGATGTAGAACCTAAGTGTGCCAAAGATTGAATACTTCCATTTAAAACATCATTCAACAATGACTTTTTAATGATAAAATAGATGAATGGATAACTTTGGGAAGGGTGGTTGTGAACAAGCAACAAACAAGCTGCTTGTGGTGGTGGCACACGCCGGTAGGATATTCTGAAGAGGTGGAGGCAGGAGGATCAGGAGTTTGAGGCCAGCCTGGGCTACACATTAGCCGAGCATGGTGGTGCATGCCTTTAATCCCAGCACTCGGGAGGCAGAGGTAGGAGGATCACCATGAGTTCAAGGCTACCCTGAGACTACATAGTGAATTCCAGGTCAGCCTGGGCTAGAGTCACACCCTACCTCGAAAAATGGAAAATCAAAACAAAACAAAACAAGGAGTTGAATTTATAACAAGAAATGAAGCTACTAAAGAGACTAGAGAAGGGAGGGAACCCAGTCTATTAAGGAAATAATACTAGTATTCTTAAGAGCATTGCATATATTGTTTCTTTACATCTTCAAAGCACTTTACGAGATTCTGTCAGATAAGCAAACTGAGAAATAGAAAGATTAGGTAACTTCTCTCAAACTACATTCCTAGAAAGTGTAACTGGCAGGAATTGGGCTAGCTTATTAGTTTTATCAACAAAATGGGAAGATGGAACTGCAAAATCATGCTTTTTAAGAACTGGAAAATTCCCCAATAATGTAAAAGTAAAAAAAAAAAAGGGAAGAAAGAAACAGGGGGGAGGAAGATAGGGAGGGAGGGAAAAGAGAAGAAAAGAGGGAAGAAGAGGGGGCAGGGAGAGAAACAGAAGCTGGAAAACTGAGCTGGCAGTAGAGCTCAGTGGCAGAACACTCTAGAAGGCTGAGGCCCTGGGATCAATCCTTAGTACTAGAGGAAAAAAAGAAAAGAAGAAAGAAAAAAAGAACGAGAACACAAATCAAGATCAGCTATTATGTCCCGCTAAGAACTACTCTGCACTAAGAGCTTTGGCTGTATAATTGGGTGCAGGACCAGAAAGGGAAAAAAGCAGCAGTGGGAGTGGCTGTGATCTGGATGGACTTTCATTACATCTGGAGGCAGAAATGCCAGGGTGTTTCTGAGAGCAGAAATCAGCCAGGGACCTTGGCAGAGGGATGTGTTCTTGAAGATCTTCTGTGAAAATGAGCTCATCTATTTGGCGAAATACAAATTGCTCTACGTATTATAATCTGAGTTTTCATGGGAGGAAAGAAGATGAGACAAGAGTTTGTTAGAATGAAAAGTAATTTACTCAAACTTTCTTCTCACTCTTTCTTGTGTGATCTGTATGAAGAATACCACCTTGGGCTCTTGAATACACAGCACAGCAGTATCATGTTTATTAGGACAGTTCTCTTTGGATCACACTACAGAATTATCCAGAATAATACTTTGTTTTAGGAATAACGCAAATTTCTATTTTGAACAGACATGTTTGTGTTTTGGTATAAATATTTCAAATAGCATGAATCACTTTTTTATTCAGTAATTTGAAAAATTATCTACATCAAGAAGTTCCTTTAATGGAAAATCATCTTCTAACATTATATTCAATGAAATATTAGGAATAAAACTCTTAAAGAATTTTCCCTTATTTCCAAAACACTTTTGCACAATGTTTGCATTTAACTCTTACTTTTCTCATTTCTGGAAAGTTTGACTGTTCAACAGTAAGAAACTTATTTGAAAAGGACTACTAAGTTATCTAATGTGGACAGAGAAAATATATGTGACAGACAGTATTGTAAAGAGAATGAATGCATGAAATACACTTAATATGAACTTCTAAATTATTAAATCTACAGAATTAACTCAGGACAGAAAATGATAATGCAGTCAATTTGTGAGGCATATACTATATATTAACTAAAATTACTTCTACATTAGAAGAGAAATCTGCAAGTATTAAAAACCGATTTGTACTTTTATTGAGTTATGATAAACCTGCTGGAAAATTTATTTCTAAAAGTGTCAATTTTTTGATTATACAACCAGAGGTTATTTTAAGCAACATAGAAATTAATGTGCTGAACAGAAAGGAAAAAATTAAAATAAAATCATTATGAAAAATAAAAATGAATACTTATATATAGTGACAATAATCAAGTATTCTAGTATTTTTCTTGCAAAGAATGGAAATACAGAGATTCACTGATGGCCAAAGCATTTTTCAAAGTATTTTTATTTTATTATGCTTAATAATGATACACCATTATATTTAAGATAAGAAACATTTGGCCCACATAAATTTCCAAGTGATATTTCCAAAACTGACTGCATTACTAGGCAAATTCTTCAAATCAATTCACTGATCTTTTTTACTGAATGATGCATTGGTTTGAAAATCAAAGACTTACGTCATCCAAAAAATCAATCAGTGAGGATGAAGAAGAAGAAAAGGAATCCTATTTAACGAATTCAGCAATAAAAAAATAGAAAATATGGATGAAGCAATTTAATACGAACAAATAATAAATCAAAATTTTTGTAAAACAATTGAAAGGCAAATGACATTAGTTCAAACAAATAAATGAGAAACGCAGTCACTATTTTCAAGAAACTTAGAAACAATTGCTTTTCAAAGAGAGATTTTTTTCCTTTCCCAAAGGAATGAAATTTATCTACTGTACCCAAAAAGTAATAAAATGAAGCTCATGACCAATCATTAATAATTAAGTGTATACACTTGAAAGTAACAACTAAATTCTTCCCATTGGAACATAAAGCAATCTGAGAAGTTTGTCTCTTGGTTACTATCATATCTCCAGTACTTAGAACAGAGCCTTGCACATAGAAACATGACTTCAATCATTGAATAAGGTGAAAATCACTAACGTATTTTCTGAGACAAACACTTTAAAACATGATGCTGATCTTTTTTCAACAAAAAATTTAAGTAGTAAGGTAAGAAATCATAATGATATATATATATATATATATAAAATCACTGTCACCGCTTTGGGATCTGCCTAACAGAGTATATATAATACTTTTAACAAAGAGCAGTTCTTATTGTGTGTTTTTTTTAAGGCATTTTGAATAAGAACAAGCAATATGCTATTGTGAGCTCCAATATTTTTCACTTATTTTTATTGTGACTCTATGGTTTAAAGAAAAAAATTTACAAAAATTGGGATTTGTTCTGCTTTTACTGTTTCTTAGGGGTACTGAAAAACTGCTTTTAAATCTAATAATGACTTTCATTTTTTAGACCTTATATGTTTTTGTTAAAGACAAGTGTGATTATACTTTCTATTAGAATACATAACATATTTCTTCTATGTTTTTTCTTATTTAAGATTCTAGGCCCTCTTTTGTAGGGTACAATAAAATATAGCAAGTAAATTTTAAGTCACAGAGTGAATTTTAAATTGCTCACAGAGGCCATTTTTGAAAGTTTAATACTTACTTCAAATTGATCCAGAGCATCGGTAGGCGTATTCAAAAATGCCAAGAAAGAATGCTGTGAGTCTTGGTGCTCTATACCTAGAAGACAGCAGCAACTTTTTTTTTTAAAGTAGAACAATCAAAACTAATTTTCATGGGTAACCTTTCCTGTCTCAGTCTATTAAAGCTGTTCAAAAACTATTGTAGCTCAAGGCTGATCAATACTAACTCCACATATTTAAAAAACAAAATACAGACTATCCATCACTCAATATCTAGATTAGAAGTTTCCATACAATGGTTTGAGTTAATAAATTTCTTAGTACATCATTTAAAAAAATTAAATCTTTTGGTAAGTTTGAGAAAATGTGAAAATGGAGACTTGTTTAAAGCTGATCTTTCTAAGATAATTAATCACTAAAACAATATTTATGTTTTGAAATAAACTTTAACAATAATCATATTAAGCACATAGGACATAAATATCTTATAGGACAGTAAGAAAACAATTCAGTGATAAAATAAATGTACTTAATTAAAAAAACCTTTTCATTCAAGGTACTAGCTTACTAAAGAATGAAGAAATCAAATTTGTTTTTCTCAAATGAATTTCTAAAAGTTTATACATACTTCTCAAATATAATGCATTTAAGGTATATAATTTCCAAAATAACTTTCACAACAAAGACATGATGATAAATACTAGCTAGGAAAGATTAAGCAGAAATAATGCATCACACCATTTTGACTTAGGAATCATTATTAGTTGGTTTTTATGTTTTTTTATATTATTCTAATGGACCATAATTAGTGGATGGGTACTATGCTCAGAAATTCAGTCAGTCAACAAATATATTTTGAGAGCCTGTTATGTACCAGATTATTGTTCCAGATTCTGTGAGACCTAACAGTAAGGAAAGCATCAAAAAGGTCTTTGCTCTCTTTTTATAAACATGACATATTAAGTAGCATAGCACAGTTATAACATGTAACATATTACTTAAGTGGCTTAGTGCACTGTTATAACATAGAGTGACATATGATTTAAGTAATTTAGAATATTATTTTATTTTGTAATACTCAAAATCTTAAAAAATGCTTTAATATACCTTCATAAGGCAATGAGACAAACATAACTCATATTTGACATTGGTGTCATTCTTGTTGAATTGTGAAGATCACAAGCCATCCATCTCTTATGTATTATTTTCTTCTTAAATAATCTCTCTCTCCTACCCTTCATGAATTAAAACCAAGCATGATCATCATTTTAGCATGATGGCTTATGTTCTTAATCGAAGTTCTAGTCACTTTTGGTGGTTCTTTGCTTTTCTTATTCATTATGAAAGTCAATCAACAAAAATGATTCAACAACAGGTACTTTAGTACCTTTATGTGGTTAATCTATGTTCTCTAAAGGTTTATAAGCAGATGCAGAACCTCAACCTGCTTTATCTACTCTGTGTCATAAGGCTGTGGAATGACAGAGACGCTCTTAGGTCAGATATGAAACTCATTAACTAGTTCAATATTCAGTGATGGCCTTTATTAGAAACTTAAAAGTTTGAAAAGCTGCAGATAAAATATCCCTTTATTAAAATAAATAACATTCTGAATTTCTTTTTTTAAAACCTTCATATTCTTAATGTCCACATCATGGGAAAAGAGTTTAAAGAGGGTTCTTATCATAGAGTTAGGAAGCATTCACTCTTTGTTCCATGTCAACAGAGAAACTGCAAAATTAAAACTTTCAAGAAACTGGTAATAAATCCTAAGAAATCTCACAAAACAATGTAAGTATTAAACTGGAAGAAGACACTGAAATGCCAAAACAAATTTCAATTCGTATTAATACTGAATTAATCATCTTTAGCTATTTTGTATAGTTTCCTTGATTACCCTAGGAATGAATCCCATAGGATTCTGTACATTATGGGCACATAAAAAGTGCTAACAAATGTAACCCTAGCCCTAGCTGGGGCTGAACAATCTTGAATTCAAGGCCAGCCTGGGCTATATATATCAAGACCCTGTCTCAAAAACAACCCTCATCAAGTAATTATCTTTCCCAAGTTCTGAATGTTAACACACTGCCATTGTTGGAGTAATACTTCATTCAAGATTACAAAGTACATTATAAAGAAAGTTTTTTTGGAAGTGAAAAAGTGTTATTCATGTACTATTTCATGACACTGAAACAAGAGTAAATATATGGTAAAGTGACTTCTTTTGACACTTTGATTTCTTAAAGCAATGTATATTAAAACCTAATGACTCAAAGCCAGGCTGGTGTGTGTGCATACAACATGTTATATATATATATTCCTGCATAAATGTCAGACTGCTGAGTGACCAACTGTCCCATTTACCTAGTAACCTGATTTTTTTTAAAAAATATTTCGAGGTAGGGTCTTGCTCTAGCTGAGAGCTAACCTGGAATTAGTGAATTAGTGTAGTCTCAGGGTAGCCTCAAACACACTGCGATCCTCCTACCTCTGCCTCTGGAGTGCTGGGATTAAAGACATGTGCCACCAAGCCCGGCTTACCTGATTCCTTTGTAATAAAATACATTCATAACAAAACACTAAGTCCTGATGGATGCAAACACATTCCCATACCCTTTTCCGATCTAAGCTCTTCAGTGTCCTTTATCAGTTGTTCGATTTCTGAGAGTAGTTCCAAGTTCTTCTTCTCTGAGTCTTTTAATTTACTTAAAAGGGAAAAGAAAACAGTCATTAACTTTGTCCAGCTGAACTTACGTGGTCTAAATATGTGTCAGGGGCTAGAGAGATGGCTCAGCGGTTAAGCTTGGGGTCTGAAACCTCCAGATTCACATGAACAACCAGGCGTGAGGAACCCCAGTCCCACAAAAGGGGAGTATAGAGACCAGAGAATCTGCTTGGCTTGCTAAAAAAATAAATAAATAAAAAGGCAAGCTCTGGTATCAGAAAAAAATGGATAATCGACATTAAGGTCCAGCACCTCAGGTGAACACCCACCCCCCTCCCTAGCAGGCAAGCACATGGGCATGTGGCACTGCAGGGGCACATCCACACTCACACACCAGACACACATACCACATCACACACAGCAAACAAAACAAAACAGGTATCTGTCCAAATAGAGGACTTCAAGCTACTGAATGAAGGACAAACACAAACTACCCTGCTATGATGAACATTTACAGAGCACAGCCAGGCTCATTTATTTCAGCTGTGATGACTTCCAGGGCAGGGGATGAAGCTCCACAATGGAGGACTTGCCTCACGTGTGAAAGCGCAGGTGAGAGGAACAGCAGTGGAGTAGTGAGGCAAAGTGTATGGACAAAGCCTGTTATAGAAAGTTTGCCAACCTGACCTAAAATGTTAAACTGAAAAATTATAAAATCAAAGATTAATTTTAGAATTCTCTTAAGACTGTAGACAACAATGAAATTGGAGTCTACTGTAAGTTTATAATTTCCAATTTGACTCCTATCTCTGTTTTGTGAACAAATGTCTTAGGTAAAAGAAGAAAAGATTATGTTTACTCCAAATGACAAAACTGACCATGATATTTACTAGTTCTTTTAAAAAAATTATGTATTTATTTGCATGTGTGGGTGTGTGTATGTAGAGGGTAGAGTGCGCCAGAACTGTTGGCCACAGAAAAAAAACCCTCCAAACACACTGGCCACTTTTTAGATCTGGCTTTATGTGAGTACTGAGGAACTGAACCTGGGCTTTGTAAGCAAGCACCTTTAACCTCAGAGCTACCCAACTGGTAGCTCTTTAGACAAGGCTTAATTCATATTCCACAGAAAAAAAAATGCCACATGAGTAAGCAAAACATACTTAACTGTCTGTATCATTTATTAAAAAGTTTTAATTCAACACAGGTGTTACATATCTGTCCTCTGATATAATTGAAGACATTAATGGCCATGACTTAAGGTCAAAGGCTCCCCGTTAGCTGAATTTATAGCCCTATATTTTTAGTCATGCTTTTGGAACTTCTGATATTTTGAGCATCGGGTGAATTTTTTTCTTTTTAAAAAACTTTATTGTGGTGAAAATACCTAAAATATACCTTTTTAAGCTTTTAAAATGCATAGTAAATTCTATGTATATTATTGTACAGCAGATCTCGATAACTTTATCATCTTGCAAAAGTAAAGTGAAATTACTATTTTTCCTGTGTATCACACACACACACACACACACACACACACACACATATATATATATATTTGGTTTTTCGAGGTAGGGTCTCGCTCTAGTCTAGGCTGACCTGGAATTCACTATGTAGTTTCAGGGTGGCCTTGAACTCACAGCAATCCTCCTACCTCAGCCTCCCAAGTGCTAGGATTAAAGGCGTGCGCCACTACGCCCGGCCCCATATCATCTATATTGACTTAGTTCTGAATAAGGTTTATATCTAACCCAATTTTTCTTTTCTTTTTTTTTTTTTTGTATTGGAGTAAGTTTGCCCTACTGTTGTGACAAGAAACAAGGAAAGTGTTTATTAGCTAACTGCCTCAGAAACTTGGGAGTATGTTTGCTTTGGAATAAATAAAAGACATGAAAAATAATTATAATTACCTGGCCATTATGAAATATCATCAATAGAACAAACATTTGTAAAAGATTTATGGAAGGGGCTTGAGAGATGGCTCAGCAGTTAAAGGCACTTACTTACAAAGCCCGCCAGCTAGGGTTCAATTCCCCAGTTACCCTTGGAAAGCTAGACACAAAAAGTGGTGTTGGTGTTCATATGCAGTGGTAAGAGACCCTGGCATACCCCCATATGTGCAAATAAAATATATATACATATGTATGTACATAATTAAAAAGATGTATGGTAGAAGCCATTATTTTCAAATATTTGTATTCTGTTCTATATGTTGCATTTCTGCACAAATAAGATATCCTTGAATGTGAGAGAATTTTAGATTTAATAGAATAAAATTTGAGTCAATTAAATTTCACAAATAAGGAGAAAAATGCAGAATGGAATATAAGGACACTTTATGGGCCAGCCTGAGGAAAACAAGGCTGGATTAAAATTTCATTAGTACTTACATTGATTCCTTTTCCAATCTTCATAACTTTTTCTACTCATCTCCTTTTGGATTTTTTCTGGTGCTAGGCTCAAACTTGGACCTTGTGCATGCCTGGCAATCACTTTACCAGTGAGCTACATCCTCAGTCCCCTGAGCATCACTTAAGTAGGCAATTAAACGTGTAACCTCCTTCCAAATATTTTGTAACAAACTTATAAATTGTTCTAGCAGGACTAAATGCCCGACTCTTACCATTCCGTTATGATGTTAGATGCCTTCACTTTGTTCAGCTCTTCTTGGATAGCCTGTTTGGCTCTTATTTCTGCATCCAGAGCTGATTGCAACTCTAGTCTAGCTGACATATCCAGTTTTGCAAAACGACGCATTTTCCAGGGCATATCCTATGAAATAATATAATTATGGTTTACTTCCTATTTTATGAGCATTTAGATTTCACAATCCAAATGAATTTAGAAGTTACTTTGCTAATAATAGAGTAAAAATGTATTTTTATTAAATTCAAAATGACTGCAACTATACATAAATGACTCAGGGTTTTTTTTGTATGCATGTAGTATGTGTGGTAGGTATGGGGGGTATATACATGTGTGTGCAGATGCATGTTTCCTGTGGCACACGTGGAAGCCACATGAAAATATTGGGTATCCTCCTTTATTGTTCTTCCGCATTTTTCCTTTGAGACTGAATCTTTCACTGAACTTGGAGTTCCTCATTTTCCAGTTGTACTGGTTGACAAGGGAGCTCCAGCCATTCTCCTATCTCTTGTTCCCTTCAGCATTGGAGTTGCAGGCATGCATTGCCATGCCCAGCTTTTTAGGTGGGTGCCGGGGATTGAACTCAGGTCCTCATCCTTGCACAGTAAGCACTCTTATCTGCTAAGCCATCTCCCCAGCCCTTGGTTTTTGTTTTTTCAAACAGTTCCTTCAGTAATGATTATTTATTAATATTACAACTAACAGGAATACATTAGAGTTTTCTAAACTAGAAAAGACCTGAACTAATTTATTTCTCATGAGAGCTTTTACTTTTGGACAAACTGACATGATCAGACTTTGTGCCTTCCTTTTTTAAAACAATAAGCCTCCTTGCACAGTGGGAGAACTTACTGTTGCTCGTGTACCCAGGCTGGAATTTCTCAATGCTTCTAATTCTTCAGTCATTTTAGAAGCTAAAGCCTGAAGATACCCTCGTGCATCCTTCTCATCACTGACCCTAGAAAACAGAAAAAAATGTGAAACAGATTGAAAAATGTCAGTGATAGATGTAACTTTAAAGCATTATAAAGAAATAAGTGATAGCATTTTAACTTTTTTCAAAAGGACTACCACACTACTACCTGTCAAGAGATGGGGTGAGGTTTACTGAACTATTCAGTTATATACAAACTATAACTGGCAATGATTAGTAAAGACCAAGTTATCCCTCTGAGAAATTGGTAAGTTTTTCTTAAAACATAGTATAGAATTTTTTGAATCTAACATTGGAGACATGTGTGTGAGGATTTTGGAAGAATACTAAGATTTCTCATTAGTTTGGTTCTGACATTTTATCTCATGGAAACATACACACTTATTAAACTATCTTAAAGAGGCCCTTTAAAAGGGGCTTTGTGCCCTCTTTTCTTGAACAGGAGATTGTTTTTGGAGTATAAGTAAAGGCTATAAAAAAGGCAATAAACAAGAAGATGCCTGCCTATTCAGATAGTTGTATATTTTTAGGTTCTATCTAAATCCATACTTTTTTCAGCCCTTTCATAAGGAAAATGGCTTTAGAAAATATGTTAGGGAAGTATGTATAATGAAAAGTGATTTCCTTCTAAAATCTTTGAACTTTAAACACAAATTACCATAATCTCATCACTTAACCAAGTACACTATATTATAAAAAATAAGTGAAGGGAGGGAAGAAAGGAGGAAGATTACTTATGTTCAGAATCTAAAGAAACATATAATAACAAGGAAGAGAACACTATATTATCATTTACGTGACCTCAAGCAGGGCTGGTTTAGTCTTCTAGAGCTCAGAGATTTTAGAACATACACATTTCCAGAAAATCTGTGAACCATTATGCTTTATTAGGTTTGGAAATCAAATGGCTTCTTATAAATCAAATTTGCATTTGAAATTTTATGTAACAGTCTTTTCCTTATAACTTTACTTTTTATTTACAGGTTGAATACATTCATGTTCCCATATCACTAAGTTTTACTCTCTTTTGATTAAACTCATATTTCTTTTTGTTGGCTACAGAAAGAATTATTGGCGAGAAGACTTTGAATAAAAAAAATGGTGACAGAGGGCTGGGGACTCAGTTCAATGGGTAGAGGAGCTGCTAGTATGTATAAAGCTCAGCATAGCATAAAACCTAACGTGATGGCACATGCCTAGAATCCTAGCACTTTGGAGGTGGAAACAGGAGGATCACGTAGAAACTGGTTCAAGGTTCTCAGCTACTTAGGGAGTTATATAGAGCATCCTGGGGCTACAGACGATTCAGTCTCAAAAACAAAAAAAGTGGTGACAGTAGTGGGGAGAAAGACAGTGACTCAGTTACAAGCTGATGCCTCCTAAGCTCCAATGGCCCTGGGTCTTATGCAACTCCTTTTCAATATCATTGCTATTAATTTCCAAACTTGATCTATATAAACATTTTCTTTTTCTTTTTGTTTTTTTAAGGCACAGTCTCATTGTGTAGCCAGGCTGGTCTGGAAACTTGTAATCCTGTCTTTGGACCTCTACATGCTACATGCTATGGGCATGAGCCACCATATCCAGCCACATATCTTATTTTACCAGATATCCTCCATCACACCTAGGCCATCTGGTTAATTTTACTGATACTCATTCTCTTAACTTTCACTAAGACTTTAGAGACAAGTCTCTTTCATCTTTTCTTTGGATACATCATTTAAATGTATTCCTAATTCTACAGTTATCACTCTTACACAGAATTATTTTTCCTACCATACATTGTATTTCAGTTTCCTTGCTTCCACTGGCTCCTGCAAACATGTACATATCCTTCCAATTTTTAGTATATGTACTACCAAAGCCAGCACAGCCCTTCCAAATCCAAAAAAACCTTTGACTTAGTTGCCCAAATCCCCAACTTCCTTCTTGTCCTCTTCTTCCTATTATTATTCTAATTGCCTGAGTGTTTAACCCTTCATTTCACTCCAATATATTCCCTGAAATCTAAATTTATCTCAACCACTGACTGAAACTTAAAATAATAACTCAATTTCAAAAGGCTACCTTAGTTGGACTTTGTTTTCCTGGCTTATCTAATTCTCTCAAGATCTCTCAATTAATAACTAATTAATATTTTATAAATATTGTGACACTGAGTATATTATGAAGCCAGAAGAAGATACACAGGATGTAGTTCTTGAAAAGCTGGGACGATAATAACACACATCATAGAGCAATTAGGAGCTGAGATTTGAGTTGGAACCTGGTTTCAAGTCCTCAAGCTGCCACCAGCTGTGTGAATTTAGTATGTTACCTCCCTTATAGGATGAGGACAATAATTACATTACCATATAGTGAGACAGAATAGAAAGGCAAGGAAAGTTAGGGGACATAAGAAGCAAAAGGAGCCCCCTACCACACAAGAAGCCTCTCACCAATGCAAAAGCAATTGACAACTGCTTATGGCCTTTCTTCCTTTCCCAGCTATAAAACTAATTGTCCAGAAATTTCACCTCATTTATAGTAACAACCATGTCTTACATCTGTAGTGGCTCTGGGTTTTATCTCATCAGATTGTGGCACTTCCTCTGAATCCAACACTTTCAATAAAATCAAAGATGGAAACAGAGACAGAGGAGGGGAAGGTCCCTTAGAGACCCAATGAAGAATGGAGTTCCCAAGGGCTTCAAAAAAATCTTAAGAAACTTAACTGTGTCTCTTAGAAAAGTCTACATCCATGTTCTCAGGAGTACTTTCATTCCTTCTAAGCACCCTTCTTTTCTCCTTCATGCTTAATGAAATAGCGTTAAGAAAATTCTCAACTCTGCTTCATATCAGCTCCTCCTAAAATTCTTTTCAGCATGAATTTTAGCCATGAATCCTGGGTTTAGCCTAAGGGTTGTTGAGAGTGACAGTGTGGAACCATGTCTCAGTCCTCTCACTGCTGACACAAGGACTTTTTAAATAACTAATGAGAATATATATGAATTTTCAGCTTAATGCTTAGAACATTGTTTTAATCAATATATGCTATTACTATACATAAATGAAGACTACTAAATAAGGAAGTTTTTCAATGAGTAGATTTAATAAGGAGAAATGAATATTTCATTTCAAACTATTGATTGTTAAAACATCCTTGTGGTTCCCAGACACAGCAATTTCCTCTCTCTCTCTCTCTCTCTCTCTCTCTCTCTCTCTCTCTCTCTCTCTCTCTCTCTCTCTGCCTTTTATTCTGTAGTTCTTACCTTTACCCTTCTTTCACATCTCATTAAAACACACACACACACACGTTTAACAACTTTATTCATTAGGAATTTAGTTGCTAAATTTGTATTTCTGACCCTGAATATATACCAGCTTTTCAAAAACATAACTGAAGGCTAGGTATGGCGGAGCACACCTTTAATCCCAGAATTTGGGAGGCAGAGGTACCCTGAGTTCGAGGCCATCCTAGGCTAGAGTGAGAACCTACCTTGGAAACAAGTAACCAAGCAAGGAAGCAAGAATAACTGAAGCTACCACTTGACCAGCAGAAGTGCGAACACGATCACCCTAGTCTACCCAAAAACAAAACAAGAGGCTCTATGTAACACTGGCTCTTTGTGTCATCTTCCCTGAGAACAGCTCCTCCTCATTTCTCTGACCCAGAGACCTGTTCTCTTAACCTTCCAGACTCAGAATTTCAGAAATACTCATTCATTCTCATCCCATGTCTTTTATTTATAACTATGATAAGGTTCTAGAATTTCCTCTTTTCTAATGTCACCCATGTTTGTTCACTTTCTCCCAAGCTTTCCTTGTATTCCATCCTAAACATTTCCTACGTATTTCAACCTAGACATAACTGGCAAGAGGTACCTTGCTTTTATACATCTTACCAGCATTATCCTTTGCAAAAAAAAATCTTTTTACAAATAAAAGAAGTTCACTTTCTTATCTAGTATTATTAACATTTTATGGTATTAATTTGGTTAATTTTATTATCTACGATTTTACAATTCTCCAATTTGGTAAAAATTAGTGTAGGGCAGCTTATCAAAGTCAGCATTGTCAGGAAACACCATGAATATCTTGACTGAAATTCTTGGGATTCAACATGTTTCAGATTTGAGAGTGTCTCAAAGTTTTAAATTACTTCCAAAGACTTTAGGTTGAACATTCCTACCTGAAAACCCCAAATGCAAAATGCTATACATTAAAAAAAAAAAAGAGAAATACCCAGAGTCTGCCTTTTATAAGTGTGGATATTTATCTCAGAACTAACTTTAAAGTAGCTAAGAATGCTAAGAACAGAGAATATAGATTTCACTTTTAGGTATGTATAGTCAGTCCTCTATATCCATTAGTTTCATATCCAGATTCAACGGGCATAAAGCAAAAGGCATTTGGATAAAACTTGCTTCTGACATATGTATGCACTGACTTATTCTTGCCACTATCCCATAAATAGTGTTAGCAGTTATTCACACAGCATTTATATTATTGTAAGTAATCTTGAGAGGACTTAAAGAATAAGGGAAGAGCCGGGCGCAGTGGTGCACACCTTTAATCCCAGCACTCAGAGGTAGGAGGAGCGCTTTGAGTTTGAGGCCACCCTGAGACTACATAGTGAATTCCAGGTCAACCTGGACTACAGTGAGACCCTACCCCAAAAAAACAAAACAAAAGAATAAGGGAGGAATTTCTGAGATTACATGCAAATGTTATATAATTTTTCTTAACAGGTATGAGTGTTTGTGGAGTTTCATACCCACAGGTCCTGGAGGGGTCAACTGATTGATTGTGTTAATTTGTTATCCGATATATATTCATCCATTTCAAATAATGAATGTATGCAAAACTACTTCCTTGTATCTTCTGATTTCTTCTGAAATTTTTACTTGAATGTGAAAAGTGTAAAGTGAGTATTGGGGCAGCATATAAAAATTTTCATCCTGACCATCTCTAGTAACTTTTCAGAAAGGTTCACATTTAAAGCTTTCTTTCTGTCATAGTAGGCTTGTACACACCTGAAAGTGAGGCACTCAGGAGCTTGAGGCAAGATTATCAAGAATTTGAGGCAGCCATGAGGAGCTACATGACAAGACTGTCTCAAAAAATAAAAATCAATATAAGTACACAGTTTCCTTCCTTTAACCAGGAACCCTAATCTGTTACTCCTGTTACTGGAAGAGAGCAGAGGTGATCACAGGTTTCAAAGTTACTTTTCAGCTCCACCTTTTGGTATTATTCAGTTGCATTATACAACAAGGTTAAAGATTAAAAGGATTTCAGAATGTAAACCTGTTACATCTAGTGATTTCAGGTTTACCTGGTACTTTAGACACTGATTAATGTAGGTGATTTCCTTTTGAAATGTAAGCCTGATGATAGAGATATAAATTAAACACAAATGTATTGTTTAGAATGCAGATAAATTTCTACAATCTGGGAATTCTCCTTTTGATGCATTGACCAGATAAATTCCTAAGCCCAATGAAGATCTCCACATCAAACCAGTATCGAAATACGTGAGTTATTTCATTAAAGTTGTTTAAAAATGCATTTTATTCACTTTTCATTTTATTTAAGGAGGCTAGTAAACCAATAAATCAGAAGACTAGAAAAATGCTTGAGGGCTGGAGAGACGGTCAATTAAAGGTGCTTGTTTGCAAAGCCTGATGGGCAGGGTTCCATTCCCCTGTACCCAAGTAAAGCCAGATGCACCAAGTGGTGCATACATCTGGAATTTGTGGCAGGAGACCCTGGCATGCTTATTTATAGTCTCTCAATCTCCATCTCTGCTTGCAAATAAAAATATATTTTTTCAAAAAAGAAAAATGCTTGAACCAAAATAGCAACAGGACACTAAAACTTCCAACAAATAATTGCTTTATGTAGATAAAGGAACTAGTTGTTTTGAATAAAGGTTAAAATGAATAAGAAAGTGAAATTAAAAAGTTAAATAACTTGTCTTTATTAAGAATTAAATGCCATCAATGGATTCTATTTTCTCCATGCAATATAAAAAAATGCAATTTTTGCAAGCATGATAACTATCACTTAGTGAATTAATATGGCACAATAGACCATACAATCAAAATTAAGTCCTGAAAGCTTAGAGAATAGTTGATAAAATTAAACTGCAGTCATTTAAGGTTTTTAAAATGCTATGTGTTAATTAATAATGAAACATGAACAAACGTAACATGTTGCTTCTCAATTTTTTTCAGGCTTTTGGTTTCTTAATTATATATATAGCACTCTTGATCTTAGAAAAGAACATCCATCTATAGCAAGTAGATGAGTTTCATCAGTTCTTGAAAGACTAACTCTGATTTAGAATTGCGTTAACTTTTTTTTTTTTTTTTTCCGAGGCAAGGTCTCATTCTAGCCCAGGCTGACCTGGAATTCACTATGTAGTCTTCAGGGTGGCCTTGAACTCATGGTGATCCTCCTACCTCTGCCTCCCAAGTGCTGGGATTAAAGGCTTGTGCTACCACGCCCGGCACATTTTTTTAAACTTAAAAGGGATTTATTTGTGATTTCCTATATATATTTAGCTTGTAAATACAAGACTGTAAATGTATTAAGAGACAATTTCTGTTAAAGTTTTCATTGTGTTTCACTTTAAGTACTGCACAAGTTAAAATCTGATAAAGGATTTACATTCAGTTATCTGAAACTCCCCATCTCAGACTTTTGTTTTAATGTGGTGTGTAACTTCATCTCCAAAGATACCACCATCAGGAAAGTCTCTCTTATGGCTTCTAGGACTTTCATTAATTAGTGTGCATACAGTTCTCATT
>PVHP010010272.1:0-48134 GCA_004024765.1 Zapus hudsonius | reverse complement strand
TGCTTGGAGAGGGGACGCGCCTGGAGAGGGGACGGAGCCTTGGGGAGGGGACGCGCCTGGAGAGGGGACGGAGCCTTGGGGAGGGGACGGAGCCTAGGAGAGGGACGGAGGCTTGGAGAGGGGGCGCGCCTGGAGAGGGGACGGAGCCTTGGGGAGGGACGGGGCTTGGAGAGGGGACCCCCCGTGGGCGCGCTGCCGCCGCACCCGGCCCGGGAGCTCCCCGCCGTTCCCGCGCGGCGAGTCCGGGAACTGACCGCCTCCTCCCTCCTTCCTGTCCCCAGCGCCCCGCCGGCCCCGGCCAGGGGACTGGCGCGCGGCGGGGACGGAGGCTTCCGAGCGCGTCCCACGGCCGGTCGCCGGCCAGTCCCGCGTGCCTCCCGGGCCTCCGCCTCCCCGGGGAGCCTTCTTGAAAGGAAACCGGCGCTGCCCGAGGCTCTTTGCCAGGTAGAGAGACTGAGGCCGAGAGGACCAGGGTGACCCGGACGCCCTCGGCGGAGCCACCGAGACGCCAGCCCCAAGCGGTACCGGGACCCGGGGGGGCGGGCCCGGCTCCGGGGCGCCCGAGCCCGACTCGCAGGTCGGTCTCCCGCCGAAGGAATCCCAGGCCGGCCACGTCACTTCCTCCGCCGTCGGCGCTGACTCGACCCTCGGCCCCCGGCAGCCCCGCCTCGGGTCGGCCTCCGGGTGCTCGGCTTCCGAAGAACGTCGGGTGGCGCCTCTCCGTCCTGGCGGAAATCACTTCTCCACGCAAAGGCTTTCCCCGCCGACTCCCTAAGGCCTTGTAAATGCGATGCAAAAGGGTGTTAGGTTCTACTTTTAGAAAAGTGTTGTCTGATGAGCCGGGCGTGGTGGCGCGCTCGGGAGGCAGAGGCAGGAGGATCGCCGTGAGTTCGAGGCCACCCTGAGACTCCATAGTGAATTCCAGGTCAGCCTGGGCTACAGCGAGACCCGACCGTGAAAAAACGCAAAGAAAGAAGAAGCTGGGCGCGGTGGCGCACGCCTTTAATCCCAGCACTCGGGAGGCAGAGGCAGGAGGATCGCCGTGAGTTCAAGGCCACCCGGACATAGTGAATTCCAGGTCAGCCTGGACTCGAGTGAGACCCTACCTCGAAAAACCAAAAAAAGAAAAGAAAAGAAAGAAGAAGAGAAGGAGGAGGAGGAGGAGAAAAAAAGAAAGCAAAGAAAGAAAAGTGTCATCTGTAAATGTTTAATAGATGCACAATTTTTACAACTGTTTCCACCTGTTGAAATGCAGAGTTCTTGGTCTTTACACAGTATCTGTGCGCTCAGTACATGGCTGAGCAAGTACCTGGTGAAGATCCATCTGCAACATTGGGACAAGGAATAAATGATAATATGCAGAAAAGCACCGTATATTCTGTCAACCCAAAGAGGGGTTCACTGAGCCAAACACTGAATCTCAGGAAGCTTGTTGAAAATACAGTCTCTGGCCCCAGCCCCTGCCTACCTACCTAACCAAAATGTGCATTTTAATAACATTCTTGGAGTGGAGAGATTGCATTATGAAATTTCATAAGTACTACTGAATAGCGAATAGAATTAGGTATTTTTTTATCCTAAAAGGATCTTCCACAGCCAGACGTGTAACTCAGTGGTAGAGAACTTGCCTCGCATGTATGAGGCCCTGGGTTCAATTCCCAAAATTGACTCCTATCAAACCAAGTAAGACACCATTGTGGAAGGGATTCTGAGAAATGGTGAAAATGGCTAGGAGACAGCGAGTGTTTTACTGCTGCTGTTTATAGTACTTAAAGAGTTTGGAATCTTCCAGATTCTGTGCCCAGCAGTGAGCTATTTGATCCAAGCCAGTTTTGGCTGTTTCATATGCTTGAAAACATCTGTTGACGAGCATCTCAGAAAATATGTTCAGCCGGGCGTGGTGGCGCACGCCTTTAATCCCAGCACTCGGGAGGCAGAGGTAGGAGGATCGCCGTGAGTTCAAGGCCACCCTGAGACTACAGAGTGAATTCCAGGTCAGCCTGGGCTAGAGTGAGACCCTACCTCGAAAAAACAAAACAAAACAAAAAAAGATAGAGCTAGCCTGGTGTGGTGGCACACGCCTTTAGTTCCAGCACTTGGGAGGCAGAGGTAGGAGGATTTGTGAGTTCCAGGCCAACCTGAGACTACATAGTGAATTGCACACCACACACATATGTGCCCCAAAAAGTAGGAGGATGGGATGTATTTCAGTGGAAGAGTACCTTCCTAGCATGTATTAGGCTCTGGGTTTGATCCCTAGCACTGAAAAATGCATTCATTTGTAAGCATAGGCTTTGATATAGGCTGGTATTAAGAATTACAGATGCACAGGCTCTGCAAAAACCCAAGTCTAATAACCTGGGGGCAGATCGCTGTGCCTCAGAATGACCAGGCCCAAGAGGGAAAGGGCCGCTGCCTTGGACGGAAGCCTGCTTACTTTGCAGCGAACTGCAAGGACTTTTCTGTGGCTTTTGCTTGTCTGTAGGAAATGTCCCAGCACACAATGCTGTGTGTGTCACAACTGGTGTTCCACGGTGGGGACAGAGCTGAATAGAATCTTTATAGTTCAGCTGAGGAGACGGATGAGGAACTAGCAACCAAGGTTTTCTTGGGCTCCTTCCATCCACGGCTGCCCAGTGGGGGCCAGGAAGCCCTGACCAGATCCGCTTCCTGAGCCTTGGGCCCTCCGACCCCCAGGCTCCCTGTGGAGTAGCCCTGAATGGCCCAAAGCTGCTGCAGGAAGGCCCTGTCCCACTGCCTGTAATGACTCTGTTTCCTGAGTTCGTTTCCTGGGCCTTGCCTGGGTCAGACCCAGATCTTAAGGCGGTGGCCCTGTTCTTCATGTGTGGCCTCTGCCAGGCCAACAGAGCCCGTGTTCCTCCCAGGCCACGCCTGCACCCCACCTCTGGTACACTGGCAGCCTGGCCGCCTGCTGTCAGAGAGCTCAGGGCTCACCACATGCCTACGGGAGGCTACAGGTGCATGTGGAGAACAGAAGCCCATCTCGGGTGTCTTCCCCCATCACTTCTCCATCTCATTCTTATTGATCCCAGAACTCACGAATTTGTCTAGACAAGCTAGCCAGCAATCCCTGGGGATGAAAGAACATGCAGCCACCCTGGCCAGCATTTTCCATGGATGCTGGGGATTAGAACTCAGGCCTTCAGGCTTGCAAAACAAGTGCTTTACCTAACCAGCCCCCAATTCGTTTGAGACAAGGTTTCCGTTAGCCCAGACTGACCTTCAACTCCTTACGTAGCCAAGGATGGCCTTGAACTCCTTCCCCGACTCCCAAGCCCTATTCTAAAGGGGTGGACCTGGGCCTGCAGCTGGCACGATCATCCTGATCCTCCGAATCCATTTTTAAAGAATCTGACCCTTTGGACAGTCAAGTGCCTCGTGGGCTCTGAGGTCCACTGTCTTGGGACCTCCTGCTTCCAACATCTCCCTCTTCACTGCTCCTCTCAGTCAGTATCTTGCGTGTGTGCGTTGAGTACCTGTGTGCATGTGATGCGATGCATTTGTGCGCGTGCCGAGGCCAGTGAACACTAGGGATTCTCTTCTTGCTCGAACACTACAAAGGCTCTCACTTGACCCAGAGCAGCTGCTGTGTTTCCTTTTTTCTTTTTAGTCCGAAAGTCCCAGCAGCTCTCTGGTCTCTGCCCCTCACAGGACTGGGGTCACGCCCAGCTGTTTGCGTGACTATTGATTTGGGCTCTCGTGCATTCCAGCTCCTAGCCTTTCCCCAGCCCCTAAAATAGGCTTTGACCAATCCAAAAGCTAAGGATGGCACCGTACAGCATCTGAAACCCATGGCAGAGTTCCTCCTGCTCAGCTCTCACCTGCCTACCTGTGGTCTCCACCAATGTACTTGGTAAATACCTTGGTTGGTGACTTTGTTCTGTAATTAATAAAATCTCACACACACAATGAAACGTCTTTTAGGGCAAGCTGAGTCTGCGTATCTGAACTGTGGCCATTCCTAACAGCCTCACGAATAAGCTGTGACTCCATGTTCCACAGGTCACACTGGATGGGCCCTGAATGGGACACCATGGGAACAGAGCTCAGTGGTACCAGTGATGCAGCCTGGAGGGTCCCCTTAGACTCTTAGGGGTCTGTTCTTAGTACTGTGTGGTTCTTACTAGGCTGCAGAAAAGAATTTCAAAAGCAGCCAGAGGGGAGCACAGTTAGAGGAAAGGACAGCACATCTGAGAGTTGGCTGTGGATGTTCGGAAAGGAATGAACGCGCTGGAGAGCTTCAGCAGCTCCGTGAGAGAGCTGGGGCTTTTGGAGTTACGTTGTTCAAAGGAAGTGATCTGTGCGAAGGTTGTGGGGAGAGAAATCGTGTGCTGGACTACTCATTTTCGTGTGCAAAGAAGTCTTTCATAAATGAAACCATAAGGCGTTTTATGAGAATATTATGAAAGATTCCCTAGGAGGAAGAAATGTGAAGGCAAAAACGTCAAAATTTAAAAATCCTGCCAGGTGTGGTGATGTACACCTCTATTCCTAGCACTTTTTTGTTTGTTTGTTTTTCGATTTTTTGAGGTAGGGTCTCGCTCTAGCCCAGGCTGACCTGGAATTCACTATGGAGTCTCAGGGTGGCCTTGAACTCACGGCGATCCTCCTGCCTCTGCCTCCTGAGTGCTGGGATTAAAGGCGTGCGCTATCACACCCGGCAGCACTTGATTTTTAAAAAAATATTTTATTTACTTATTTGCAAGATGAGACAGAGAGAAGAGAGACAAGCAGAGCAAGAGGGAATGGGCATGGTTGGGCCTCTAGCCACTGCAGACAAACTCCAGAGGCATGTGGCTTGACGTGGAGAATTGGACCAGGTTGTTAGGCGTTGCAGACAAGCACCTTAACCACTGGGCAATCTCTCCAGCCTATTTTGCTTTGTTTTGTTTTGAGGTAAGTTCTCACTCTAGCCCAAGCTGACCTGTAACTCACTCTCGTCCCAAGCTGGCCTCAAACTCAGTCATCCTCCTACCTCTGCTTCCTGAGTGGTGGGATTCAAGGCATGCGCCACCACTCCTGGCGTAACTTTTAGCACTTGAGAGACACAGGTAAGAGGCTTGCCACAAGTTTGAGGTCAGACTGGGCTAGTGAGTTCCTGGCCAGCCAGAGCTACACAGCAAGGCACTGTCTTTAAAACCTATTAAAATCAAGCCAGGAATGGTGACACACTTCTTTAAGTCCCAGCACTCAGGAGGCAGAGGGAGGAGGATCACTGTGAGTTTGAGGCCACCCTGAGACTACATAGTGAATTCCAAGTTAACCTGGGCCAGAGTGAGACCCTACCTCAAAAAAAAACCATATTAAAAATCAAAGTAATTTTGATATCTAAATACATAGTACACAAAGAGGTTAACACATATGGGGTATTTTTGTTTGTTTTTCGAGGTAGGGTCTCACTGTAGCCCAGGCTGTATGCAAAAACAGTATAAAAAAACAAGGGATCAGCAGCAAGTATTCTGTTCATTTTAGTCAATTCCAAAAGATGACTGTGAAGTTCTTGGAAACCGACACTAAAGGTTTGCTCATTTCTCTGGGCCTTCTCTCATGTAGCATGTTTCTCTTCTTAATCTGTCTTTACAGTGAGCTCCAGCTACGAATTATGGAGTCATGTGTGCTGGGGCTCCTTTGTAATCCCAGCACTTTGGAAGCAGAAGCAGAAGGATCGCGGGTTGGAGGCCAGTGTGGACAAGTGAGACTTGTCTTGAAGAGAATGAGAGAGAGAAAGAGAAAGATGGCGCAGAGAGAGGTGCTGACCAAGGGTTTCTAGGTTCTCGTCGTAGCTGAGAAAGAATCCTGAGAAGAGACAAGTGAAGAGTCAGAAGGAAGCTTTCTCGCAGGGTGAGAGCAGGGAGAGCACAGGCATGTCAACGGTCGCATCCAGGTTTTGGACACCTCCTCTTTGGGCAAACTTTAAAGAAGACAGGATTATGAGTTACGGTGGAGAAAAGGCAGGGAGCTCCACGAGTGGGTTGGGATTTTCCCAGGCACAGGCTTCACTCCCTATTTCTGCATTAAATGGAGTTTTCCAGATGTGTCATGGTGTTAGATGCATGCTGGGAGCCAGAGGTTCTGCACGTCTGATGGTATGGAGGTGCCAAGGACAGTTAGCGGGTCTTGGCTGGGTTCTGGTGGTCTTGTCTTTGCGGCATGAGCCGCACACTGTCCTGCTGTATCGCAGCTTCAGCCCTACTCAGGGCACCTTAAGTCTGATGCACATGCGGTGATGCTGATGAACCAACAGCCCCGGGGCTGGACGCGCCTAACCTGCAGGCGGGTGGAGACTGCTGCTTCTGTCAGGCCACCCAGCTGCGGTTCATTGTCAAGGCAGTGCTGGGACTAATGCACACAGCCCCTGGGGGTGCTTTCTGAACTGCAGAGCTCGCGACAGCATTTCACCCTCTCAAGTGTCCATCCAGCACCTCAGCGCTGAGCTGAGCTGTGTTGCTTCTGCCGCCGTGCAGGTAAGACGTGCATTGTGTCTGGAGAGACCAGCTGTAGCAGAAACACGGACAGCCCTTCAGTCTCTTCTAGAGCAGATTGAATGCCCACCCCTAGCAGTGGGGCGCTGGAAGGGACCGGTAGGAAGTGAGTGGATTCACCCCTAGACCAGAGCAGAAAGGATGGAAGAAGGCAGAAGGCTGGGTGGTAACCAGGGCAACACCTCCAGTGTAGGGGATGGGCTGTGGTGGTTCCCATGTGGAAGAGGACCTTTCCGTTGAGGTGAGAGTCTCTGTGCAGTTTCCTGCGAGCAGCTCACAGTCTCCAGTGGCTGCTGTGCAGTTCTGGGAAGTTAGCATGAGCTGCTGAGCCCGTAATTCCAAGCGGAATCTCCAGTTTTGCAGCCTTTGTCAAGTAAATCAGGGCACTCGCTGGCTATCTCATGTGGCCCCAAACTCAGGATGGGTGTTTGAGACAGAAGGGAGAAAGCCAGCTCCATTGCCATCAGTTTATCTCTGGGCCAGGAAGGCATAGCTCAGTAGCTATCAGTTTACCCTTTAGCTTTGTGGCCAGTTTTAGGCCTCAAGCTGCCTTCTGGTTCGTTTCTAAGCAGTGGCAAGCAATCTGGAGACGGCTGAAGCATTAGCCTTTGAAAGGTTTGATCTGCCTCCTCTCCCAATTCCAAATCCTTGGTTACCCCACCAAGGTAATGTCTATGTGATATGGAATGTGTGTGTGTGTGTGTGTGTGTGTGTGTGTGTGTGTGTGTGTGTGTGTGTGTTCTGAAGAACCAGAGATGCCATCCTGGAATTAGAAAGTATTTTGTAGCAGAGTTCTGTTTGATTTGACCATAACTGGCCTGGAATTTCTCTGAGTGTGCTCTATCCCTCCCACGAATCTCCCCACCCTGGCTATGCTATCACACTCTTCCCGGGCCATAAAGACCCAGGCCATCCAGAGGACAAACTACTACCAGGGCAAAAAGGTCAATGGCTAAAAGGTTGTAAAAGATTTAACTACAGGGAAGCCAAACTTCTCCCCCCCTAAGATAAGACAAGAGAAAATTTATACTAGGGCTAACGCTGCCCTAAGAAATAGCCAGGGCAAACAGACGCAAAAATAATAAACGTGCCTTAAAAGTTACTTATACTTTGAAGGAGTTATCTAGTTATTTTGACCCACATGAAATTTACAGCTGACTGCATTATCTCACCTCTGAAAGTCCTGCCACAGTCCTGCCTAATTGCACTCCTGTTTAAAAAATTTCTTTTTGGAAATGTTCCGAGGTTTTGGGAGATAAAAGCCCCACTTTTTCCTTTGTTTGTGGCTATTCTCTGGAGCCCTGCATTGGGGCGAGATAGCCACTGGCCAGTTCGGTGTGCACAAATATAGCTTGCTTTATTTTGGCCTAAATTTGAGTCTGTGGTCTTTTCTTTGCGTTCGTGGGTTCAACACGTTCCAGTATATATGTGGGGTGTGTATGCACAAGTGTGTTTGTGTGGTATCATACAGAACACAGCCAAGGTACTCCTCCATCCTGCATGAATATCTTTGATCCTTGAGGGACAGGAATGAGACTTCTCCAGTGTTCCTGCAGGGAAACTGCAAGGATCTGGGATGCCTGATTTTCCTCCCTTTCAAAATGTCCCAATGGCTCTGAGCCACAAACCACCCTGTTGTAGCTTTCTAGTTGCTGTGCAGAAAGAATGCATGTCAAGTGGCTTGTGGAGGAATGAGTTTATTTGGCTTGGAGACTCAGGGGAGACTCCATCCTGGCAGGGAAAACGAGCAGAGGGGTGGACATCACCTCCGCCACAGCACTGCAAACAGCGGCAGGAAGGTGTGCCAAACACTGGTGAGGGGAAGCTGGCTTCTAACCCCCATAAGCTCACTCCCAACAACAGCTCTAGTGAAGTTGTAAAACCCAAACTGCCATCAGCTGGGGATTGATCATTCAGAACACATTTGTTTGTGGGGGACATCTGGATCAAACCACGACACACCCTAAACCAATTGGTGGTTCGGGTGGAAAACACAGAGTTGGGAGAACTAGGGACCAGTGAGCAAACCTTGGAGCCAAGAATGGCACAAAGCACATTTGTGACCCATATCTCTGCAGGGAGAGGACTGGAGTCCAGGCCAGAGGGCAGGGCAGGCTGCCCAGTGCGGAGTGAAGGAGTCTGCAATTATACAACTATTTCAGACCAATTTCTGGCTCTCACAGATTTAGAAAGTACACAGTGTCACTCAGGAGGTGTGAGTGTAACGTTGTCAGCAGACCCCTGGGGCATTTAGAGGGTAGCAGAGAAGGCGCTGGCAAGCATGACGTGAAACACAGAGAAAGGCCATATGGCAGAGACGGCCTGCTGCCCAGATGACTGGGGTCCCTGCTCCTGTGCCAAGCTGGGAGGTGGGTGCTCAGCCCCATGCAGCTGGCTGAGTGCCTGTGACTGAACTCTGGCCAAGAGGAAGTGGGCAGAAGTGCCGTGTGCACTTCCAGATCCGGCCCTCAACCTCCTTCTCTGAAGCCACTTGGAGTTGAGGGATGGGAGGCCCTGGGACCCCAGGACATCCAGCTGAGACTCAAAGAAGAGACCCTCCTCCCTGTCCCCTTCCCCAGAGGGTCAGATGCTTTGGTGTGTGACATTGGGGTTTGGGCTTTGCTGTTATAGCACATTAAGTATCAGCTGGTAACGTCAACAGTGTTCTTCTGGGGACTGACTGACAATCAAGTCATAAGCAGGCAGTGAGGTGCACTTAAGGGGTCATGGGCACTGGAGACTATGGTCTGTGGCTGTCACTCAGGGGAGCTGATGCCTAGATGTTAGTTATGAACAAAACATTAACCGAAGGACATTTCTGAAGTGCCATTCATTGGCAGCTAAGAATCCATTACTGACACTTATGCTCACAGTTCAGCCTGCAGCTGAAGAAGCAACACTTGTAACCATGCTCTGATGAAGAGTCTTGCCCAAGGCCACCTGACAAAGCTTCTCTGACCTTTGCTAGTGGAAAGAAATTGCCTTTACTCTAAGGCATGATGTCACCTCGTGGGTTGCCTACCTCTTCTCTAAATCCCAGTGTCATGGGTTTCCTGACAGGGACTGTGGAAGGGGTCCCTCCCATGGGATCCGGGCTCCTGGTTCTGAAAGCAGGCCATCTCTAATTCCAGAGGGCTCCTCCTGTTGTCTGGGGAAGGGCCATCTCTGAAAGGGCTGCTGGCCACCCTGTCCCAGCTTTCTCCTCCCACGGGCTGAGTCAGGTCCTGAAGACGATGTCCAAAGGAAGCTGCTGTGGATCTCAGAGGGAAGGTCCAGGTTCAGGAGGGCCCAGCCCCTCCCGAGGCCCTGAGTGCTCAGTCAGATGTGCATGGACAGTGACAACCCTTCCTAGACACAGGTCAGGACATGTGGGCGTGGCATGCACTAGCGTGGCTTGGGATCCAGGAAGCTGGGCGTCAGGCCTTGGAAATCCAGGAGGTGCAAGGCTGGCTCCTGTAAAGGCCTTGGAAGGAACTGTCAGAGCAGGGTTGGAACCAGGGCTCTGCCGCCTTCTCTTGTTGAGCAAGGGTCTGCATGTGGTAGAGCAGGGCCTGGCACAGTCAGTCCTCAGTAAAGGACAAGTGAGACTGCTCTAAGTCCTGGTGTCTGGCTTAGCTGTGTTTTTCAAAGACTAACTAGCATTGGAATTTAAGTCCAGGGAGGTGAGTCATAGGTGTTAAGTTCCAACAGGCCTGGCCACCTCCTTCCCCCCAGGGCCTCATTATCCCAGCACCTCCCTCCCTCCTCCTCCAAGGGGGCAGCCCTGGGCCGTCACGTCACTGCCCAGGCAGTGCAGACACCACCCACTCCCCCGGGGAATCCCCACTTGCTCGCAGTTGGTCACCAGGATTCCGTTTCCTAAACTTATCAGCCTGGATTCGAGCCTTGGCCGCCCACCCTGGCTTGAGGCGGGCCCAGCTCATAGAGCAGATGTCTGGGGCTTGCTCTTCTCCGGGGAAGGGAGCGCGCTTTCCTCAGACCCATGAGCTATGGGAGCACCTCACCTGAGCAGCAGTCGACTCCTTCACTGTGGAAGCAGTGCTGTAAGAGCAAGGAACGTGGACAGGAAGGGATGGCTCCAAGGTGCTCATCGGACTGTGGTGGTCTCAAGCAGGTCAGCCCCTTGGCGCCCATTCCGGTCTGCTCTCATCTACAATCTTGACTCTGCCAACACTGGGGAAGTGAGGGCCTTCTCCAAGATTCCAAGGCTGGGAAGGGAGGAGCCTCCCACTTATCCAGACGCAGTGCCCTGGCCCATGTTGACTCCTGGGGTTGCTGTTTCTTTGGAGTCTGTTCCACACAAGGAAACAGTGTCCCCTAGCTATCTCCATTCTCTTATGAGCTGGACACCCTGACCCAGAGGAACACAGGCTCTTAGCTCATCTCCACACACTGGACCATTGTTTTGTCGTCTAGGCTGGGCTCAAGCTCATCTCAGTCTCCTACTGCTGATACTGTTGGAGCTCACCAGCACACCAGGCTACACTATACACTTTGGTACTTTATTAGTAAATTACTGAATGGCCAGTAACAAACAAAGTGCAAAAATGTCAACAAGGAAGTCACTTGTAGGACCCAGTAATCTGTGGGCATCTCAAGCTGCAGATGGCTCCATCAGTAAAGTGCTTGCTGAGCAAATGAACCTACAATAGTGCCAAGTGCTCGGGAGGTGGAGACAGGCAGATCCCCAGGGCAAGCCTTACCGGCGAGTTCCGGATTCAGTGAGACGCTGACATAACAAGCAATGTAGAGTGACTGTGGACAACGCCTGACATCAACCTCAGTTTGTCCCAACACAAACCCAAGAACTTACTTAAAACACAATTTTTTTTCCCCAAGGAAGGGTCTCACTCTAGTCCAGGCTAACCTGGAACTCACTCTGTTGTCCCAGGCTGGTAATGAACTCAGTGGTCCTCCTACCTCTGCCTCTGAGTGCTGGGATTGAAGGTGTGTCACTCAGCTAAACACTATATATATTTAAATGCTTTATTTGTAAGCAGAGAGAGCTAGAGAGGAGAGACCGAGAGAATGGGTGTGCCAGGGTCTCCAGCTGCTACAAACAAACTCGAGATACACCTGGCTTTATGTGGGGACTCAAAGCAAGGTTATTAGGCAACCGGATTGTGTGGTTCTTGAGTGCAAACTTCCTATATGACAATGTTGTGTCACATGCCAAAAGGCTGGGCATATCTGTAAGGTATCTTGAGAAAACTGCCACGTCACGATTAAAAACAAGAATCATCTTTTGTTGGCTGCCTCATCGTCTGTGGACCGGATGTCCTTATTTTTCTTGACCTGTTCCCAGAAGGTGAATGTCCGGGTTGAGGTGAGGAAAGCCCACCTTGATGAGCAGTTTCATCTTCTCTGGCAGACCCCTGCTGGCCAGCTCCACACCACTTTCCCTGATTTTCCCAACAGAAGTAACTCATCCTCCAGCCACAAGCATGGCTCTCCCAGGTCCCTTGTCTGTCCCCAGCAGAGCGGGCATTGCTGCTGTTTGAGGGGAGCCTCAGCAGGACTGTGCAAAAGGCTCATGGCTTTGGCTGCCTTTTACCTGGAATGTCCCGCATCAACCTGTGGCTCCTCCCCTTGTTAGCTGTGGAAACTGAGCGAACTCTTAAGTCCCTCATACTTATGAGAGAATACTTCCTTCCCTCTAGGTTTGACTGGAAACTGAGATGATGCCTGTGAACACCCCCTCACCTACAGGGTGCGGCTTCTAATCTACTCTCTCCTAGAATTACGCCAAGCTCCTGTTTTCTAGTCTACCCTCTTGGAGAGAAGGTTCTCGAGCGTCCTGCATGTATCAGTCCAGTAGCATGGAGACTATGCGGGTAACATATAAGCAAAGGACATCCTGCCCTCAGCTCTTCACAACCATTCGCTCCAAGGCAATACACAAGCCCTCACCCCATCCGCATGCGCTTGCATTTAACCCATCTGCTCCTGCGTGCCCTAGGTCTGTCACTTGGTGAACCTCTTAAACATCTCTCCGGAGGTCTGGCCCTGCTGGCCCGCCTTTCTGGTCTACCTCACCCTCTTCGTCATGCTGGCCCTGGGCCAGACCTTTCCCAGCTAAGCTGAAGGGTAGGGAGGACTGGATAGTCATCACTGGTCAAAGCATGAACCACTCTAGTGGTTTCCAGCCTTCCTTGTCCTTTAGGATCACTAGTAGAGGTCGTCTTTTCTTTGGCCACAGGGGCTCATGTATGAAGGCTGGCCTTGAACTTATGATCTCCCCCAAAGCCTGGATTCTCTGGTGGAGGTTTTTTTTTTGTGTGCTGGGAGAGGAAAAAAAAAAAAAAAAAGGAAAGCAATGGGGGTAGAACTGAGGGCCTTGTGGCGCTAGATTCATGCCACCCTGAGCTGCACCCCAGCCCCACTTTTGTTTTCAAGATCCTGATGCTGCTACACCTAGACCAACTCAATGGCTTCTTGGGCCCAGGGCCCAGGCACACAGGCACAGTACCAACCTGGAGCCACACTGGAGACCCTGCAGCCGAATTGCTCTTGCTCCTGAGCCTGCGAGGTCTATACTCCAGAGTGGCATTCTGTGCAGGGGGCACAGCACACAGCCAGGGCTGGAGGTGGAGGCCCTGGGTCTGCTCCTGATTGAATCCTGTCCCAAGATCACAGAAATGTCCCCAAGTCATAAGCATTTATTACACCAAGAAAAGGCACATGTCAGCTGCTAGGCTACAGGGACATCAAAGCTACATCAGATGACCAGGACAAGCTTCGGCATCACAGGATGGCTGGGCTCTTCCCCTCCTTCCCCCAGGCCAGGTCTGCTAGGAGTCACTTACTGCTGACCCCGTATAAAGGCAGCGCCGCCTAACTCACGGGTGATTGGGGTCCATTCCTGGCCATCTCCCCAAGCAGTCAGCAGCTTGGACATAAGGGATGTCCAGGCAGCAATGGTCCCACTCCACATTGCTGAACGTGTCCTTCCTCGTGATGGCTCTGGGGGCTGAAATGACGATGGTGGAGTCACCATCTGGGGCCCACATGAGCCCTTAGGTTCCCTAGTCCACTAGGCTGTGGACAAGGGTCTCAGAGTGTGGTCTGAGCTCTGCACAGCACATTCTACTCGCTGAGCCTTTCTCTTCAAGCTCAGCTTGTGTGCCCAGCTGGGGGCAGGGGAAGAAGCCTGTGGCATTGGTGACATGAGCAGAACAACTTGTGGAGGCCCCAGTGTCCATGTCCAGCTCCACACGATGGACACTGACCACATCCTGGATGAAGGCCAGGGCCCAGCTGTCACCACATGGGGGCGGGGGCTTGCAGTGACGGCCGGGCACTAAGCACAGGTAGCCCCTTGGGTCTCCGGAGTTCCGAGGAGTGCCCAGGCCAGCACCGCTGCTGGGATCAGGAGCTCTGGGCTGCTCAGCAGCCTCTCTCCTCCTTGCTCTCAGCCAGCAGCATCTCTGGTGGCTTTCCCTACCCCGAGAGATAGACTGCATGAACCCTGGTACCCAGAAGCCTGCTGATTCTATCTGTCCCGACAGCAAGACAAGTGTCCCCCACTCTCTCTTATCTGGGCCTAGAAGGAGGCTCCTTGGCAGTGGTCCCCCTCAGTCATTCCTGCAGCAGGAAGTTGATAAGGGCAGTCCTGGGGGAGAGGAAGGCCTTCTTGATGCTTCTCCCCTGCAACAGCCGGGCACCCAATTCGCTCTGGAGAACAAGTTCACGGACTTTTTCCTGGTCTTGGGCAATTTGTTGGGGCACAGCGATCTTGCCACAGGCTTTGTTGTTGATCTGAGGAAAACACAACAACATTAGAGACAAACAGTGGACAGTCCAGTACCAGCGGGGCAGAAATAGGGAGGGATGGAAGCTGGCAGGTGGACTTAGCAACTGGGCCCACAGCTTGTAACATGAACAACTTTTTTTTCCTGCCCTAAAATGGGTCAATCAGTTCAGTTTCAGACTTAGGTGGGTACTTGCCAAGCACAAGCTTAATGAGGACAAACCCCACATTGCTGAAGAAAATGAATGCAATGTTCAGTGCATGACTTGTTGGCACAGCTGTGCTTCCAAACCTCCATCCCACTGCGCAAGTCTGCATGCACACGAGGTGGGGGTCTCACTCTAGGCTAGCCTGACCTGAATCTCACTCTGCAGTCTCAGACTGGCCTTGAACTCACAGTAATCCTTCTCCCACCACGCCTGACTACACACTGCTTTTATTAATGCTATTTTCACTTGGAAAATGTTGTCTTTATATTGTGAACTTGACTAGGAATAATTTTAGTTTCAACCAAGGTATCAGCCAATCATGGGGCAACCCATGTCCCTGCTCCCTATTTAAGCAACTGACTCTTAGCGTTCGGGGCCCCTCGCTTCCTGCTCTCCCTTCAATCAAATGGCTCTCCATTAAAGTGTGATTTGAGAAGGATCCTCGAGTGGTGGTCGTTCTTCCTTGCTGGTCGAGGAGCTCGCCGCACCAAGGCATATCATCAAATGTCCCCTAATCACTACTTTCATATTTTTATAAAAATTATGTGTTTCCGGGCATGGTGGTGCACGCCTTTAATCCCAGCACTCGGGAGGCAGAGGTAGGAGGATCGCCGTGAGTTCGAGGCCACCCTGAGACTACAGAGTGAATTCCAGGTCAGCCTGGGCTAGAGCGAGACCCTACCTCGAAAAACAAAAAACAAACAAAAAAACCAAAAGATTTTAAAGCTGCTCGAAAGCTGTGAGAATAGAATGAGCCATGGGAAAGACTGTGGCTCTCCACCTATGTCTGCGCCACTGGAAGCTGTCTTTTTCAAGGGTATGTGTTTGGTGAGACAGGCCAGAGAGGGGACTTCCCACAGATCACACAAAAGCTGTGTTCCCTGCAAAGACCTGGGCCAGTTTCCTGGGGAAGAGCAGCCATAGACAGGCCTCTTTTGGGCCTCAGCAGCAATGGGTGCTGTGGAAAGGGGACATGTCTCAGAACCAGGCTCACAAGCTATGGGATCTGAGCTTGGCTCTTTCCTTTGAATGTTTGCGTACATATACCTATGTGCATGTGGAAAACAGATTGGTCTTGGGTGCTCTACTTAAAAAAAATTGTGTGTGTGTGTGTGTAGGCACACTGGGGTCTTTTGCCACTGCAAACAGATGTATGTACCACTTTTTGTATCTGGTTTTCTGTGGGTACTGGGGCACTGAACCTGGGCTGGCAGGCTTTGCAAGCAAGTGACTTTAACAGCTGAGCCATTTCCCTAGTTCTACTTTGTTTTTTTGAGACAGGATCTCACTAAACTCAGAGCTCTTTGATTCTAGCTGGCCATCAAGCCCCAGGGATCCTCCTGTCTCTGCCTCCTAATCACTGGGATTACAAACCTCAGAGATCCTCCTATTTCTGGGCTGGAGAGATGGCTCAGTGGTTAAGGCACTTGCCTCCAGTGCCTAAGGCCCCCGGTTCAGTTCCCCAGTACCCACATAAGCCAGACCCACAAGGTGGTGGCCCTGGTGTTCTCTCTCTCTCTCTCTCTGTATCTCTCTACTTAAAAAAAATGAATAAATAAAATATTAAAAAAAAAAAAAGAGAGATCCTCCTATTTCTGCCTCCCCAGCTCAGAGATTACAAACCCTAGGGAGCCTCCTGTCTCTGCCCCCCCCCCAGCTCAGGGATTACAAACCCCAAGGATCCTATCTCTTCTTCCCCAGCACTGGGATTATAAACATATGCCACCATGCCTGGCTTTTACATGAGTACTACGGATATGAACTCGGGTCCCACACATACACTGTATACCACACACACATACACACACAGACACCCCAGACATCTTCACCTCAAGGCTCCTTATGCTGCATGTGTGCCAACTCCTATGTCCCTATGCTCAGGAAGAGCAGGCCCTGTCTCTGGTCTGTGGTATTTGTCTGGCAGAGCCCAGCATGTCACCAGCACACAGAACAGAGGACAGCAGCACGGTCAAGCAGCATCATCCTACATGGGTCTTCAGCATCTACTGGCCAGGCAGGGAATCCCTCCAAGCTGGGCACAGGAGCTGGGAGGCCTACACACCTTGCCCCTAGGCTGGATCTTGCTGTGTGGCCCAGGCTGACTTGAAACGCTATCCTTCTGCCTCAGCTTCTCAAATACTAGAGTTAAGGCATGAACCACTATTCTTGGCTGGTGAAGAGTTTACACTATTATTATTTTGAGGTAGGGACCCACTCTAACCCATACTGACCTGGAACTCATGCAAGGCCACCCTGAGACTACATAGTGAATTCCAGGTCAGCCTTGGCTAGAGTGAGACCCTACCTTGAAAAACCAAAAAACAAACAAATAACAACAACAACAACAAAAACCCCCCACAAAAAACTAAGGCTTCTCTCTCCCCTTGCAAATTAATAAGTAAAATGTTAAAAAAAAAAAAATGAAAACGAAAACCAGAACAACTCCTCTTCAATAAAAACATCAAACCTCCTGACATTGAAAATGGTCCAGTTTGCCAAAAACAGAAGGAGAAAGAAGGACTTTTATGTAGCTTTTCTGAAATAGATGAGACGTTGTTGCACTGACCCTCTTTTTTTTTTTTTTTTTTTGCCTATTACCCTCTGCCCCACCCAGGTGCCAAAGAGCTGGAAAACAACTGGAGACACTGAGGCAGGACAGGCCTGAGAGGCAGGAGGAAGGGAAGACAGGCCTCTGTGCTGGGTCTGGTCCATACCATGGGCCACAGGTAGGACAGAGGGACACTTACCAGAATGGCCATCTCCACCACGTCGGGCTGCTGAAGGAACTTCGGGTCCACAGTGGGCCAAGCCTGAAGCAGCACTCCAGTGTCCCAGGCATAGTGACCACAGAGCTTCCTTGGAATCAGTGCCAGACCTGTAACGACAAGGCACAGGGCTCACAGCAGGCGTAGAGGCCAGGGAGGCCGCAGCATGGCTCTTTAGCCCACAGAGGCGCATGCTTCCGTGGCTGGCCTGCGATCCCAGGCCAGAGGCAGTCCTTCTGAGAACAGCACACAGGGTTGTACGTGCAACTCTGAAGTGCGTGTTTGGAAAAGCAAGACTGCCAACATTCCCAGCTCATCCTTCGCTGGGGAAGGAGTGCTTCTGAGCGTCCCTGAGAGCTGCCCCTCTCATGCACAGTACGTGTGGTCTGAGCACTTCCTGCCTGGTCCTTTCCCACATCATCAGAGCCCAGTGGACGGCGAGATGCTGCTCAGCCCTTGGGGGGGGCTTGTCATCCCGTCCTGCTCTTTGTCCTCGGTTAGGGACTTCCTCTGGGCAGATCTGAAAAGGCTTTCCTTGGCTAAGGTGGGCCAAACACGAGGATGGGGAGGAAGGAAACCCTGTCCCATCTTCTTCCCTAGAGTTTAGCCCTTTGGTGCTGGGATGAAACCCACCATTGAAGCGCAGCTCTCACTCATACATACAAGTCATACACAGATTCTGTTACGTTGGGGATGAACATGCGAGGCAAGTGCTGAGCCGCTTCAGGTACTGGAACTTGAAAAGATAACATAAAGCTTTTACAAACTGTGAAATCAGTTCAAGATTTTTCTTCTGGTTTCTTTAAAAGGTTTTATTAAGCCAGGCGTGGTGGTGCACACCTTTAATCCAAGCACCCTGAGACTACATAGTGAATTCCAGGTCATCCTGGACTAGAGCGAGACCCTACCTCAAAAAACCAAAAAAAAAAAAAAGGTTTTCTTGTCCACCTCCATTTAACTTTCAAATTGTGGAGTCATTTAGTTCTCATGTGAAAAAAACATTAGTTGAAAACATGCCAACTTTCCAAAACCAGTTTGCTGGATATATTCTACCAGGGAGTTTCAGCACTATTGGCTTCAGAGCTTTCCACAGCATGTGTTTGTAATGAGGAAGAGACTGTGGGCCAGAATGCATATTAACACAATGCTTCCTTCAGTGAGAAAGTCTTACCTAAAATTAAAAAGAAATAAAATAAAACAACAGCCTGGGGCTATAGCTCAGTGGTAGAGTGCTTCGTAGCACGAGTCACGCCTTGAGTCCCATCCTCAATGCTACAAAATGTTTGTGCGAACACGCATGAGCACATGTACGGGCATGCACATGTGTGCACACACACAGAGTCCAATTCCACTGTGTGCTTAGTGACAGCTGGTTTAAGTTCAGCATCAGCTCCCTGGGGTCATAGACCCCCATTCTGAGCAGCCCCGGTGCCTCTATTCTGTTGCCTGCCTTGATTCTTGTCCGGTATCTTTGTGGTTTCCTCTCTGGTCCTGTGCTGCTGGTCACTGGGAGGGAAGTGAGGCTCCCTGGGGCCTGAGATCAAGTGGTGCACAGACGTGATGTCCTCCTGGTGCCCAGCTGGCTCCTGGCCTGCATTTCTGCACACAGACAGGAGGCTCCTGCTTCTTCTTCAGAAAGGATTCTATTAAAGCTCATGTAAAGAAGACAGAGGTCACAGAGAGCAGAAAATCATTTCTTTATCCAGCCTTCTGGCACAGGGTGGCTTGTCCGAACCTCAGCTGCAGTGCGAAGATCTCCAAACCCTCCGTATGGAAGCTGTACAGGATGCCTGGGAGATGAAAGGATACTGGATACAAATGCTCTGGGCAGAAGCTGTTAACGAAGTTCCACTTTGGGAAAAAAACGAGGAAGCTCAGCCTTCCTGGAACAACCAGGATGCTTATTTATAGTGCTGGACCCTTGCCAAGCTTTCCATGGACAGGAACGGGGCTGTTCTGGGGCCATGAGGAGAGCAGCACAGCCCAGGACCCTTCTCATACACAGGTTTAGCTCCTTGCTCTTTTGAGGTAAGTGAGAATCCCTAGTATGTGAATAGGCAAATACAACGGTTCCCTTCCACGATACAGTCAAGGTGACAGGTATGCAGGGGGTAAAGGCATGGATGTAGGATTAGCTGTACACATTTTCTTCCCTCCTTTGGAGAGCTGACCTTCCTACAGAATAAGAACAAGCCTCCACTCCCACTCCGACGCCATGCTACTTTGGTACCTGGAGAGTGCTGATGTGATCATGGCTTCTGTGCATGGCAGCCCTTTCTTGGGGGGCATCTTTGGGCCTGCCCCCATCCTCATCAGCAGCCCCTGCCTGCATATTCTCCAGAAGGGAGGTCTGGGGCTCTGTGTTAGCTGATCCCGTGCTCCAAGAAAATGAACAGGAAGTCAGGCTCCGTCATTGTAGCCTTTCCCAGAGATCTGGCTTCACAGGCATGATTTTGAAATAGCGGTATCTACTCAAACAGCATCAGAAAAAAGACACCACCAGAGGCTAAAGTGCGGCTAGCGGTAGAGCACATGGTTAGTACAGCAAGGCCCTGGCTCAATCTCTAGTGCCAGAAACAGAAAACTACCAGAGCGTCAACTGAGACCTCTTTCTTCCTTGCAGTGCACACACTCTTCTACCTAATTTGTATGTTTATACTTTTGTTGTTTTGAACACAATAGCTGCAAGACTTGATAGCTTTTCTTCTTTTTCATCTGTGGCGCTCATGATGGAATCCAGGGCCTTCTGGATGTCAGGCAAGCACTCTCCAGGTGAGCCACATCCATCAGCGCTGTCACACGGAGCGAAGCCTGAAGCAGGCTGGCCTCTACTACACAGTTTAGTTCCACCGGGATGGTTAGCCTTGATTATTAGGATCAGCTAGGAGAGAAATCTCTTCAGCACATCTGTGAGGAAGTTTCTAGATTAGGCCAATTGAGTTGGGAAGACTCACCCTAACTGTAGGTATCATGAACCCATGGGTGGGGCACTGGACTGAATAAAAAGGAGATAGTTGAGCACCATCACCCATGCTCCCTGCTGCCTGCCTGTGGCCTGCTCTGCCACCATAGACTGTACCTTCCAACTGAGACATGATAAACCCTTTCTTCCTTAAGTTGCTTCTGTTAGGTTATTTCGTCAAAGCAATAAGAAAAGTAATGAATACATCCACTCTACCCTGCATTTCCGTAGCAAGATCTTTATCAGGATGGATGTATTCAACTGTAAAAGGAGGATCAAGTTCCCAGTTAAAGACCAAATAAGGTATGTGGCTACTGTGAGAAGTCATGGGAAGGATATTAACACTCGCAGCATCCTGGACACATGATCTCAAAGTGGGGATGTATCCTTTCAAGTAAGATAGAGAGGCCCCTGAGGGTAGGTGCCACATCTGAGCTCCATGGCTGAGAGCATCTGAGCTGGAAACAATGATCACATGCTGTTAGTAACTGGTCAGAAGAAGCTCCTCCCACGTGCCTGCCAGAGCTCTGAGATTATGTGAGGGACCACCTTTCCACGTACCTGCCCAGAGCTCTGAGGTTATATGAGGGGCCATGGGAGCAGCCATCACAATCAGGGCACACAAAGCATCCTCAAACTCGGGGCTGTGGAGGACGACCCTCTGGGAGACTTGCTAGGAAAGAGAAAGGAGCATTTGAGTAGGAGCTCTTTAGAGAACAACTTTTTTTCTTTAGAGAATCCCTGCACATGTGTTGTGCTTCCTCTTTTATCTACCTTTTACTATTAAGCATTTTAATTTACTGAACATCAAGCTTGTTGGCTCTGATTGTGCACACCTGTCATCCCAGCATATGGGAGGCCAAGGTAGGGGAATCTTGAGTTTGAGGCTAGCCCAGGATAGCAAGACCCTGTTCCAAAAAATAAACACGCATGCCTTTAATTCCAGCACTCGGAAGGCAGAGGTAGGAGGATCGCTGTGAGTTCAAGGCCAGCCTGAGACTACATAGTGAATTCTAGGTCAGTCTGGGCTAGAGTGAGGCCCTACCTCAAAAACCCCTAAATAAACAAACAAACAAACAAGCAAGCAAACAAATAAACTAATTAATTTTTTCAAGTCAAGTTTTAAGCTGGGTGTGGTGATGCACGCCTTTAGTCTCAGTACTTGGAAGGCAGAGGTAAGAGGATCACTGTGACTTCGAGGCCAGCCTGGAACTACAGAGTAAGTTCTAGGTCATCCTGGGCTTTCAAGACTCTACCTCAAAAAAACAAAAACAAAATCAAGTTTTATATAGCCAAGCCTTGTGAATTTCTTCCTTTTCCTCTTGGTGGTGTGGACTGAACTTGGGGTCTCACAATGCTAAGCACACCTCCACCACTGAGCTGCACCCCAAGCCTTCTCCCACTGTTCTAAAAGAAAGACCTTCGTTTAGCAAAGCACTCACTTGTTGATGACTTCAATACCTGTCCTGTAGCAAGAAGACAAGTGATACTGAAAAGGATGCTAACGGTGGATGTAACTGTTCCATCTAGGTTAAAAATAAACCCTACCATGCCACGGACACCTCACCGTGTGCTTAGGAAATCACAGAATGGGAAGATGAAGGGCCCGTAGAGAGGCCCAAGCCTGCTCTGGATTTGTCCCTAAGCAGCCAGATGTCCTCTTCCTTCCCCATCCTGCACCTCCTCTTCTGCAAAGCACAGGGGAATAAAGGGGTTGGAAGCTGGGCAGAGTGAGTAGGATCACTGAAAGTTTGAGGCTAGCTTGATCTACAGTTTCAAGTTAGCCTGGGCTTTAGAGTGAGACTCCAACATATATTGTCCAACAATAATGGACAAAGGAAATGTGGGGTGGAAGATAAGGCTCAGTAGTAAAGCCCTCACCTAGCATGGGCAAGACCCGTAGGCCAACACATCCCTCCTCCTGTTAGCAGCAAGGGAGGACCGCAGGCCACTTACCAAGAGGGCACTACTGAGTCCCATTAGCTGAGAAATTGCAGAATTCAGTGCAAAGTCCTCTGTGAAGTGGGAAGTCACCTGTTGGTAAAAGCTGAGTTATTTACTTTCTTCAAAATTCCTTTTAGCTTTCCAGAAGAAAAGTGAATGATCACATAAATGTGAAGCCATGCAAATACTGTAAAAGATACTTATAAATACATTGACTATCTTGAATAATCACTATGTCTCATGAACACAAAGACACAGTTGTTTCCACATGCCTGAGATGGCATTAGTTCCCATAACAGCGGTTACGAAGACAATGCCAGTTTTGTGAGTAGGAGGCAGGAGCCATCATAGCAAAAAATGGACAAAGCAAAGATGGGTAGGAAGATTCAGCTCAGCAGTAAAGCCCTTGCCTAGTATGTGCTAGACCCTGTGCCAACCTTGCTACTGCCAAAAAAATAAAAATAAAATAAAAATATATACAAAATGAATTTTACTCAGCTAGAAAGAATGAAATTATATCATCTGCAGGAAAATGGATGGAACTGGAAATCATTATGTTAAACATGTTTTTCTCTCAAGCAGAATCTAGATTTTAAATACCTATGGGCTGGGGAGATGGCTCAGTGGTTAAAGGCATTTGCTTGCAATGCTTGCCAGCCTGGGCTTGATGCTCTAGTACCCATGTAAAGCCAGACACACAATGTGGTGCCACAATGTGGTGCATGTCTGGAGTTTATTTGCAGGGGAAGAGGGCCCTGGTGCACTCATACTCTGTCATTGTTTATCTGTCAGTCAGTCTCTTTCTCTCACATAATGAACAATATTATATATTTTGGTTTTTTGAGGTAGGGTCTCACTCTAGCCCAGGCTGACCTGGAATTCACTATGTAGTCTCAGGGTGGCCTTGAACTCATGGTGATGATCCTCCTACCTCTGCCTCCCGAGTGCTGGGATTAAAGGTATGAGCCACCACACCCAGCTAATATTTTTTTTTAATAAAAAGTTATAGCTGTGTGACATGAAACCGGAAGGGATGCTGTGAAGGGAGAACCACTGAGCACAAAGTAGGGGAAAGAGAGGCAATTTAGCACATGTTTCATTCATAAATAGAAGCAGAAAGGAGAGAGATTGTTGGGAGGGAGTGGGGACCAGTGAGGGAGGATGAGAGGAACAAAGTACAGTGGTTTATATGTATGAAAATTAAAAATACTAAACAGGTAAAGCAACAGTAAACAGGAGATGAGGTAAGGGTGCTGCCTCTCCTTGGTTATGTGGCTTTAAACACAACAAAAGTGATTGTGTACAGGAAGATCAGTTTTCCTCTGAAGTGGAGTCAATATAAGAACACACATGTGATTCATCAGCCTTTTCGTGATGTCAAGAGTTTATAGGGCTGGAGAGATGGCTCAGTGGATAAGGCACTTGCCTCCAGTGCCTAAGGCTCTGGGTTCAATTCCCCAAGACCCACATAAGCCAGACTCACAAGGTGGTGGCCCTGGTACGCTCTCTCTCTTTCTCTCTCTCTCTCTCTCTCTCTCTCTCTCTCTCTCTCTCTCTCTCTCTCTGTATCTCTGCTTGAAAATGAAAATAAAAAAATATATATATATAAAGAGTTTATAGCTTGTTACAGAAGAATTTGCCAGATCCAGGGAGAAATCTGTGGCACGAGAAGAACTGCTAAGCACCACTCGGTTCACTCAAGTCACGCCAGTGAGCTCCTTCCACGAGGATGGAAATCAAACCGAAGTGCCATCAGATGAGACCATGCTGGATTCAGGGCCATGTCAGGTCACACGAACCACATCATCAGTGTCATTTAAGTCAGAGTCCTTATAAGAAGTGACGTTGGATGACAAGTTAGAATCAGCACATTAGTTGCTCCTTCATGCTGGCAATGGAATACAGAGCCTGGCACGAGCTAGACAAGTGCTCTACCACTGAACCACATCTCAGCCTGAACTAGTACATCCTAGGTAGAAAAAAAATCAGCCTAAGAAGACTTTGAAGTATCAGACACCCATTAAAAATGACTTCAGATCAAGCCGGGGGTGGTGGCACACGCACGCCTTGAATCCCAGCACTCGGGAGGCAGAGGTAGGAGGATCACCATGAGTTCAAGGCCACCCTGAGAGTACAGAGTGAATTCCAGGTCAGCCTGGGCTAGAGTGAGGCCCTGCCTTGAAATACCAAAAAGAAAAAAAGAATGACTTCAGATCTATAAAAATCAACCTCCAGGTCCCATGGACACGGTCCCAAAGAACCAAGCGGAAAATGTCCTGCTCATGCTGAGCACCACTGAACTTGAATTATAATCTCTACTCAGTTCCTCGCCGGCTGTGGAGTTTTCAGCATGATCCAAACTCTTTGGGTCTTACCTCTATTTCTAGTAATAAAGCAAGAAGGTATTTTATGACAGCTTTAGAATATCTCTATTTATTTAACTTTTTATTGATAGCGTCTATAATTACTGACCATAAACCATTACGATTCCTTTCCTCTCCCCTATATTCCACCCCCCCCCCCACTTAGTTTCTTTTTTGTTTCGGTGTCATCATCTTTTCCTCCCATTATGTGTAGGTATTATAAGGCACTGCAAAATCATGTATATCAAGGCCGTTTTGTGTCTGGAAGTTTGTGTTGTAAGCAGTCCTACCCTCCTTTGGCACAATGTCTCTTTTTTAAAAAAATATATTTATTTATTTGTAAGCAGAGAGAGAGAAGAGAGACAGAGAGAGTGAGCATGCCAGGCCTCCAGCCACTGCAACTGAGCTCCAGATGCATGTGCCACGTGCATGTGGCTTTACATGGGTACTAGAGAATCAAACCAGGGTCGTTGGGCTTTGCAGGCAAGCACCTTAACCACTGAACCATCTCTCTAGCCCCAAAGTCTCCTTTGGCTCCCCAATTCTGCTTTTTTCCCTTTGTGTTTTCTATCACCATATATCAGTTATACCTAATGGGTTTCATTATATTTTCACACACACACACACACACACACACACACACACACACACACACACACACACACATATATATATATATACTCCACTCCCTCTGATGCCCTTCTTCCTGACTAGTCCTCCTCCTACTTTCCTATCTTTTTATGACCCATGAGCATACTTAGAAGCTCATGTGAGCAACAGGCCTTAAGTATGAGCCTGGATTTGGTTATCCATCTGCATAGCAAGTACAGAAGGAAGTGAGATCCCTTCGACCTAGGTGATCTGGTGTAAGGAGAGCCACTTTCTCAAGGTATTTGTGCTGCCGTTTTCAGTCTTGGCAAAATAGCCAACTACTCACAAAGACGGAAGGAGACCCTGGCTGCCCTTCAAGGAAGGTAGGTGACAGGCTGTGGAACAATGCCACTGGGTTCTGACCTGCGCGACGACCAAGTTCTTGTACTTCCAGAGCTCGTGAGCCTCGGCTTTCTCCTTGCTGCTCAGCAGCTGGGCTTGCGGAGCTGCCCCAGAGGTCCTGGCCTCAATGAACCTGGTCATCAGGGTCCACAGCCGCTGCTGCCACCGCAGCACCCCAGGAAGGGCATCGGCTGTATTCGAAAACAGCGAGGAAACAGAGAGAGAAAGCATTTGTGAAACGGAGCAGAGAAAGGCCTGCGAACATCGAGCTGCTCCATGTATCATGTCCTCCCGAGTCCTCTTCAACCTGGCATCTCTGGTGCCAGGTGTTCCAGCATGAGCAGAAGGGATGCTCAGCCACTGCCCACCTGTCCCAGGGTGGCACCTGTGCTCTGCTTCCTCTGTTGGGAAGCTCTAGGGTTTCATGGGGACACATCATGGCGCAGTGCCCGCACATCACGCGTGGAATCTCCCTGTGGTAGTGTGAGGACCTTGTCAGGTGTGTGGACTCCAAACATTCACCAATTCTAACTGCTAGTCTGACCTGAAGTGGAGCAGCCCACATGGGTCACATGGCTGGCCAAATGAAGGCTAGTCCAGGTACCCAGATCTGTGGCCACTGGGTCACAGGCATCCTCATGTGTGAGTGCACAGCAGGGCCCCCTGGAGGCTTATGGGAAGCAGATGTACCAATGGAAGGGAACTGAACCTGCACCTGTGCCTCTGCCCTCCAAGCTCCCGTGACTGAGGCAGCCCTGCTAGGACCGACATCTGTCACCACTCCTATCGTACGGGCTGAGAGCCAGCCATTCATGAGATGACTCAGAAGCCTCTCACAAGGCTCAAGACCCCAGGCACCTACTTCCTCTTCCCACGACCAGAGGCAGGACCAAAGCCCAAGAGACACTTACTCTAGGATAGCCAGGTGACTGAGCTTGTTTCCCTTCATGTCCTCTTAGACCCATGTGGCTGTGGGGACAAAGCTGCACAGAGAGAAGCTGTAGATGGCAGGTGGCCCTGCCTTGGTGAGGGAGGAAGACTTCTAGAAAAAGCCTTTCAGGGTAGACGGAAAGCCCAGCGAGCCTAGAACAGCACAGTAGCTAGTTGGCTTCAAGGGAAACAGCTGTCCAGGTGTGGTCCTTGAAGACCTCACAATCAAATTAGCAGAGCCTGTGTGTGGCAGGGCACATTCTGGGGCCCACTGCCAGCAGGTATGGGTTGAGGCCTGGGAATCTGCATGTGAGTGGTCTCCCTAAAGAGCCCCAAGGCCCATGCACATCAGAGAACACTGGCCTTGAAGTGGGACAGGGGGTTGCGTGACTCACTCTTCACATCCCACAAGATATCCTTCTCAGGAGGAGCAGCAAAGAGAATGTAGAGTCGGATGGTGTCAATTCCATACTGAGCCACGACCTCCTCAGGGTCCACCCCGTTGTGTTTGGACTTGCTCATCTTCTCCCACGTTACCTCTAACTTCTCTCTTGTTTTTGCGTGAACAGGTACAGGACCTGAATGCCAAAAAACATATGTGGGGATGGTATGTGATTCTGAACGGGTCTGAGGAAGCAGGGAGAGGGAATGCCCGTCGCTCCAAACAGGGCCAGGCCAGGGGTGAACCTGACACTGTGCACAGGTGACATAGGTGGGACTGGATGGATGAGGGGACAGCCAGTCCCATAGCAGCCTGCAGAGACCCCCAGGACCCATCCTGGATCCTCCACCCAGACAGGGTCCAGAGGCAAATCTGACCTTCTTAAGAACCCCCAGGTCTCAGCTGTGCCAGCTAGGCTGGGCCCTCCTTACCTGTAAGGTCCACGTCCTCTATCTGCAGATACTGTCCAGATGGCAGGCGGAACGTCTGCCCTTTGATAAGACCCTGGGCCAGCAGCTTATGGAAAGGCTCTCTGAGGAAGGACAACAAGAAAGAAAGGTGTAGGCTGGAATAAGAGGCAGTCACAAATTGGTACCACAGACCTTTAGCATACAATACATGCCTAAGGGTGGCCGTCACCCTATGGCAAGGCAAACAGGCTGGCTGGCTAGGCCTCTTGTACAGTGGATTTCTTAGGAATAGCAGGAACATTAAGTCATATCAGTTTTTTATTTATTGGAGGGAGGGAGGGAATGAGGGAGGGAGAGAGAGAGAGGAAGATAGAGAGGGCAATTATGGGTGTGCCAGGGCCTCCTGCCACTGCAAACGAACTCCAGATGCATGCACTACTTTGTGTATCTGGCTTTACGTGGGTACCGGGGAACTGAACCAGATCTCAGGCTTTGCAAGCAAGTGCCTTTAACCATTGAGCCATCTTTTTAGCCCCACATGGACAGCTTTTAACTACAGGCCTACTTTCCACTAAGGTGAAGTGGAAGGAATACTGGCCTCAGATCTGGAAGCTCTGGGTGGCATCTCAATTCTACTTCTCAATGGAGCCTAGGAGCTCCCGCAAGCTACTCACTCAATCTGGGTTTCAATACGCCAACATACAACATGGATGCAAGGTGCTGCTGGGAAGAGGAAATAGAGCCAGTTGCCAGGAAGGGCGCAGAGGGATCACTCAGGGCTGTCCTCAGGAGGTCACTTACTTTTCTCCTTAATTGAAGACAGTGTCTATTTAGAGTTTCTCAATTTGTTGTTGCTGTTGTTGTTTTCAAGGTAGTGCCTCACTCTAGCCCAGGCTTACCTGAAACTCACTCAGAAGTACCATGCTGGCTTTGAACTCATAGTGATCCATCTACCTCTGCCTCCCGAGTGCTGGGATTAAAGATGTAAGCCACCACACTCGGCTCCTCCAAGTTTTAAGTCAGACCGTCGTGCAGGAACACACAAATCCAAGCACCACCCTGCCTTCTTGGCCTACTCCCCTCTGAGGAGGCAGCTACCACTAGTCCCTGGAAGCGTCTGTATTTATACCACCTATGACTTCATGTGGAGGCCAGAGTAGAACAGTGTCCTTCTTTACTGCCCATCTGCATGTTTCCTTCAGACAGAGTCCCTCACTGAACCTGAAGCTGTGGTTTTCAGTCAGGCTGGCTGGTCAGTGAGCCTGAGATTCTCGTCTCCATTCCCCACATAACTAGGGTTCCAGGAGTGTGTGGTTGACCCAGCTCTTTACATGGGTGTTGTGGAGCTGAACTCAGGACAAATGAGGTTCTCAAGCTCTGCCTGTGTAGTAAGCACTCTTCCCAGCTGAGCCATCTCCTCAGCACCTACAGCATCTATTTTCTTTCTTTAAAAAAATATTTTTTAGTTGAAAGAGAAAGATGGAGAGAAAGTAGTAGGTGGATGAGAGAGAGAGAGAGAGAGAGAGAGAGAGAGAGAGAGAGAGAGAGAGAGAGAATGGGCACACACCACACCTCCTGCCACTGCAAACGAACTCCAGATGCATGCACCACTTTGTGCACCTGGCTTCATGTGGGGAACCAAACCAAAGTTATTAGGCTTTGCAGGCAAGTGTCTTAACCACTGAGCCATCTCTCCAGCCCTATAGTGCCTAATTTTAAGAAATATTTTTTATCACACCCTTACTGGATACTTACTGAGAGGAAAAGTAGAGGCTGATCGATATACTGAAATGAATCCACCTGATTCTGTTGTGATTCTGAGACACTAGCAGGTGTATACATCGTGTTGTTCAGGACAGCAGGAGGCACTCATGCTCAGGGAGACCCAGTGAGGGTGCCACAGACATTTTAGTATGGTGTGCCTTCCAACAGAGCAGGTCTGGGGTACTAGTTTAGTGATATGGGGGGCTGGGAGATTTCCACTTAGGGGTTCAGAAGCCTAGCAACCCAAATAGGCCCAACAGGCCATAGACCCAGCTTCAGTGATGCAGGTAAACTCCACATGCTCCTCAATTTTTGTCCAAAACCACCTGATTCAGATGGGCACCGACACTGAACAAGCTTCTGCTGAGGCAGCACCATGGGAGGAGTGTTTTAGTGGATGAGAGATTAGGGAAATAGCGATTTTCAGCTTGAAGCAAAGCATTCTTGACCTTTTTGTGTGTGTGCTGAGGACGAAACCCAGGGTCTTAAGCACATACGCCACCTTGTGAGCTGTACCCCCACCTTTAGGCTTCGATCTTCTTTCATGAGCATTCCTTCTTTCATGCACAGGGGTTGTGCAAGAGCAGTGGTGGTAGTGAGAGGAGAACACTCCCAGAGTAGAACATTCCAATGGACACTCTGCACATGCTCAGCACAGCTGATGTTCTAAGGTCAATGTGGGAGAGATTCTCACACGATGCACAAAAGTAATCAGGCTCAAGAATCTACCTCAGTGATTTGTGTGTGTGCTCGTGTGAGTGGTGCAGGTGCGCATGTGCCAGTGCACATTCCTGGAGGTCAGAGAACAGCTCTCAGGTGTTAGTCCTCACCTGCGCTTCCTTTGAGGTAGGGTTTCACATGGTTCACTGATGCTTTTTTTCACCAGGCTAGTTGGGCCCTGAGCTTCCAGTAGATTCTTGTCTCCATCTCCCTTCTTGCCCATAGGAATGGCTGGGATTACAAACATCTGCTACAGCTTTGAGCTTTTCACACGGGTGCTAGAGATCCTGATTCAGTACTCATGATTACATGGCATGTGCCATCTCCCTAGCCCCTTTTTATTATTTATTTATTTGAGACACTTTGTAGCTCAGACTGGCCTCAAACTCAAAGCAATCTTCTTGCGTCAGACTGCTGAGTGCTGAAATTATAGCCAGCTTTCCTGGCTCTTGGTAAACTTTGTGCTTCCCACAGGCAAGTCAAAGCTCCACAAAGACCCACTGGCAGGAGAATGATGTACATAGAATATGAAAAGCAATCAAAAGGCCCAGTATACTGAGCAGCATTTTAACCCTTCTGTCCAGTGGCAGGGGGCTTTGCTGCGTGCCCCTTTGACTTTCATGAAGGCTGGTTCAGGTAGCAGGAGGAAACCTGTGTCCTCAGGCCTCCAGGTCCCTCAAGGGAAGCAAGCCAGTTAATGCTACTGCTTTAGAGATTGGAGCACTGGACCCTACAAGGAACATAGGGTCCTTCTACCATCATCCAGCCTGCCCAGCTTCCTGGCTGCTGCTCTGCCACTTCAACACTTAAACACAGGTGCTCCTCCCAGAGGCCACGGGCCACATGGTGGATACAGAGCATGCCAGCCCCAGGCTCTGTTCCCCATAGAAACACCCTGCTCCTGGCAAGTTTGGATCCTTTTCCAGCTTCAGCTCAGGCACTCCCTTCCCTCTGGCCACCACTGACCTCTTCACAGTTGCCTGCACATTGCTCTGGATTCTTCTTTGTGTCCACAGCATCCAGGATGTGCCCCTAGGAAGCACATAACCAGGCCTCTGTGATTCACCACCCACCTTCTATTCTAGCTAACTACAGCAAGAACCATTCTCTTTGTCCCGCTCTGTCCCTGCCCAGCCGATGGTAACCTCCTTTGCAATGCTCATCTCATGGGCCCAGCTGAACAGCTAGATGGACAGTGAGATGGAGGGATGGAAGGACCAGGCTTTGGCTGCTGATCCACCTTTGCCTTTCATTCAATTCAAGGTGTGCCTGGGCTTGAAGCTTGTTACAAGGGATACAACAGCAGATTGAAACAGAAGGAAATACACATGGATGCTTTTTAGTGAGTGGGTGAAGCAAAAGACTGCATACATAAACATCTAAACCCACATTGAAATTAGCCAAGAGTCCTGCCAAGAAGGGATGCTGCACGCCACACCGAGAGGCGTCTCCACAAGCTGATTTGCACACACACCAGGATGCGCACTTTTAACATGTGTTTATCTTGCATTTGCTCAATGCCAGCAGACACCATTTACCATCACAGCAGGTGCCAATGTCTCTTCATCTAGGTTTGAGGCTTTCTCATAACTGCGAGCTTTGGTCATCTTTCAGAGAAATATGGGGGCGGAGAACATGTTCTACCACCCAGCTACCTGCCCCCATATTTCATGCATGAGGTGCTGGGATCAACACTCAGTCTCTCCCAACTCCAACAACAGCAACAATAAAATCCTGAAAAATATGTCTAGAATGGTCAAAATTAGCAGCAGTAATAAGGCTCAGAGAACAGGATGTGGGGATGCACATCTATAGCTGCAGCTCAGGAGACCAAGGCAGACCAGCCCCGGCCTCAAGGCATCATTCATCACTTTATCTTAAGAAAGGCAGGGTGGTGGGTGATGGAATCCCGTTTGCATTTCTCAAGTGACCCACCAGTGCCACCTTCTGTGAGTGCTTAGAACTGCACTCCTGCCTGCCTCATGATTTAAACTCTCCCTCTCTTTAAACGAATACGGCACACTCACTGAAAAGTGGTTCAGTCTTAGTGGTGTAATCTGATGAATCCTCTCAACACAGACACACCTGTGCAACCAGCACCCAGACTGGTCTGTAATGTGGCCTCTATTGCACTAGCGTCCTCCCATCCACCTCTGTGCACTGTCCTCACCATGGCCACCACTGATCTGGCTGCTACAACATTACTTAGTTCTGCCTGTTTCAAGATTGCTTTGAGGGCTGGAGAGATGGCTCAGCGGTTAAGGCACTTGCCTCCAGTGCCTAAGGCCCTGGGTTCAATTCCCCAGGGCCCATATAAGCCAGAACCACAAGGTGGTGGCCCTAGGCCCTAGTGCTCTCTCTCTCTCTCTCTCTCTCTCTCTCTCTCCCTCCCTCCCTCCCTCCCTCCCTCCCTCCCCCTCTCTCTGCTTGAAAATGAATAAATAAAATATATATATATTTTAAAAAAAGACTGCTTTGAAGCATTTCTGGACGAGGTTCTCTGGTGTCCACACTGGCAGTAACAGCAGTAGATCAGAATCACACCCTGAACTTCAGAAAGTCACCAGCAATGTGGCTGGACCACTGGAGCCATATAGACTCTGGCTTTTCCCCACAGCAAGGCAGCATGCATGGTCTCAGAGCAGAGAGCAAATCCTGGCACAAGTGGCCCAGTGCCTGGCTATGACCACCCAGACCTCAGGCATCAGGCTGAGTCTCAGAATTCTGCTGGTGCCACTTTATCAGGAGGTCAGAGTAATTATTGAATTGCATGGTTTATTCATTCAACGAGTGCTTGGTAGGTACCATTTATGTACCCAGTGCTTAACAAGATGTTGAACTGTAATGGTGGAGAGGCAATTCTTGCCCTCAGGGAGCTGGTCTGTTTGCTGTCACTGACCCAAACCAATGCCAGACCCCTCCCAAGCATGAGAGAAGAAAAGAAAGTGTAGACACATTTGAAGAGTACCTCCTTCCAAGTCCTGTCTGTCAAGAATGTCCCCTCCACCTGCAGGCTCTCTGCTCTTTCTAAGTGTTACCCAGACCACGTATCCATATACTTACTGAATCAGTTCCCCAAGCTGCTGTCAAAAACCCAATCTGTCAAAGCTCAACTTGGCCTTCCAGCCACAGCTACAGGGCCACTGCCACTGGAAAGGGCCTGGGAACCTCCTGGGCTTTTTCCTGGTTGCTGTGTAATGTGCTACTCATAGATGTACTTGGCAGACAGGACACATCACTGTGTGTTTAGGAGAGTGGCTGACCTGTGTTTCATCCTTCTGAGACAAGAAGGAAGAAAGTCCTTGAAGATCCCTTTTAACGTCCAGTTTACGGTGGGCGCTCAATAATGTTAACTGATTTGAACCAAAGTAAGCTTCCCAGAGGCGGAAGACAATTTTCAGGGGATAAAGTGGAGGCAAAAGATGAAGGATGGGGCTGGAGAGATGCCTCAGCAGTTAAGGCATTTGCCTGCAAAGCCTAAAAACCTGGGTTTGATTCCCCAGTACCCACATAAAGCCAGATGCACAAAGGCACATGCATCTGGAGTTCGTTTGCAGTGGCTGGAGGTTTTGATGCACCCATTCTCTGTCTCTCTCTTTCTCTCTGACTCTCTCTGCTTGCAACTTAAATATTTTTTTAACAAAGATGAAGGGTGAATGAGGTGGGGGATAATGTGCAAGGGGTGGGAGACAAAGTAGAGGCAGTTGATAAAGGAAGCAAGAGGTAGATGAAGGGACAGACCCTGAGTGCTATGGCGGCTGGTTGGGGCCACCACCATGAACGGCACACTGAGACATCTCACCTTGAAGGAAAGGCCAGCAGGAGAATGCCTACATGCCCACAGTCCCCAGGTCTCTTGGTGCGCTCTTTCCCTCTTCCAGGGCTCTACGGAAGGCTCCACAGGGACCTGGGTGTCTCACTTGTTTAGTCATTTCATAAACATTTGCATGAGTCGGGCAGCAGAGCCTGCAACTAACTGGAGAGCTTACTCACTCAAGACATGCACATCAAGACAAATAACCACCAGAGGCACTGAGTGTGGCATGGAGGTGCGAGGTATATGGGAATGAGGGACAAGGGGAACCCAGTCCTGCTGGAGTAGCGCATCACAGCACACCACCAGGATCGTTACTCAGACCCACAACCAGCATAGGACCCTCCTGTGGTCATTCACTCAGTCAACAAACCAGTGTTAGCAATTCATTCATCTCAGTGACTGAACAGTAGGAGCCTTTGCAGACCGTCCAGCTAAGGCTGTCTAAGCAGGACCACCTTCAGGGCATCTGCCAGGAGGGCCTCAGCTTTCTTCTTAGTCCTTCAGTAGCACTTGGGGAAGACTATGTGCACTGGCACCAAAGCAGGGTGACAAGTGATGAAGCAGAATCATTTCCAGGTTAGTTTGGCCTCTGTTAATTCAGAAATAACGGATACCTACTGAGCATCAAGGGCCACCCTTGTCCCACTTCTGAAGGGAGAGAAGGAGGGAAAGAAAGGAGGGAAAGAAGAAAAGAAGGTGGAAAGAAAAAAAGGAGGAAGGGAAGCCAACAGGGTTGCTATTTAGGATAAACAACGAAATTCCATACATAAATTGACAGGGCATTTTACATGCCAACAGCCGTTGTGAGCTGGATGTAGTGGTCCATGATTGTAATCCCAACATTTTGGAAGTTAAGGCAGGAGGACTGCTGTGAGTTCAAGGCCAGCTTGGACTATAGCATGAGATACTGTTTCAAAAACAAAACTTAGGTCTGGGTGTGGTGGTGCCTTTAAACCCAGCACTTGGGAGGCCATCCTGATACTATATAGTGGATTCAGGTTAGCCTGGGTGAGAGTAAGAACCTACCTCAAAAAACAAACAAAATCTTAAAAAAAATCACTACAGAAGGAATGCGTGAGGATGCAGTTAAAAGAATCTCAGGACCTGTGGGAGCCCTAAAGAGTGGTTGAAGGTGGCATTCACCTGCTTTGAAGGCTGGACCACCAGCTGCCCACTTCCCCGGTTGGGGAGTGGCTGCTTAGGGTTAGCCAGAAAGAAGGCTATGGATTCCCGGAAGCCCAAGCAAGACTTTCCACACCAAGTTCACCTTCCTCTCCTTCCTTAGAAGAGCCTAACATAATGAGTCCAGTTTCTAATAGTCAGCCAGCTTTTTTCCTAAAATATCTCTGCTTCTGACACTTGGCATTGCCAGTTGCAGCAAGAGGCCTTATTAATCTAGTGAGACCCCAGCAGAAAGGCTTGTCTCTTTCCTCTGCCAGAGTGAAGAAAGCACTCGGCCAGCAGGTGGCTCTTCCCATGGAGTGTAATGCCAACTGCAGGGAGAACTTCAGTTCAGGGAATTTAGTCTCTTTGCACTGCATTAAAGCACAAGTGACAAGAGTCCATGCGTCCAGCTGTCTGGCATAAGGAGAGAAAAGGCTCCTAGTTGGAGTCTGTGAAGATGAGATAGATGCCGGCTGCGCTTGTGGGGTCCCTCTGAGCCTCACCATGACGCTGATGCCACAGGAAGTCAAGCTAAGGCTGCTGCCTGCCCTCAATCTGCATCTCCCTCTGAAAATCACACACTGCAAATGGTGACTTTCAAAACATGGTTGAAGTGATATAATCAGTGAAAAGAATCTAAGTCCACCCTGTGTGCAGACCTGGAAGTCATCCCAATACTCAGGAGGCTGAGGAAGAATGCACATTTGAGGCCAGCATGGGCCACCCAGGGAGAGGCTCTCAAAAAGCGTAGGAGAAGGGGTGGACTGGAGAGATGGGTCAGTGGTAACAGCACTCACCATACAGGCATGGGGGTCCAAGACCATCTGAGGTCAACCCTCTGCCATCTATGTAAATAGCTAGGCATGGCCACACATGCCTGTCAGCCTGGTCCTGTGGGGATGGAACTGGAGAATTGCTGGGGCTCATGAAAATGGCAGTTCAAGGTTCAGAGAAGAGACTCCATCTCAAGGAAACAAGTGGATGAGCAAAGGGGTACCTGATGTTCTGCACACACACACACACACCACACACACATACATGCCAACAAAAGCATAGCTTCCACAAATCCGTTTTCATAGATAAGAAACAAAGACATTTTAGCTAAGTTGTCTGATGAGGATCAGTGCTGTTAATGTAGTATCTGATGCATCTGGTTTTTGCACATGAAGGTCTCTGGACAAAATGAGAAGATAAGTTTAAGTACTTAGATTCATCCTATGTGTTTTCCCTCCTCTAATTGCATTGGCAGTACAGTCAGGACTGATAGAGGGTGGGTGATGGAAGACCTTACCGCCCCCTCTCGTGCTGCACCCTAGTGAAACTGGGTTTCTGTCCACATCACAGATGTTTTGAAAGTCATAACTAGTCAACCATTTGTTTGAGACAGAGCCTCTCTACAGGCCAGGTGGTCTTCTGCCTCTGATTCCCAAGACTGGCATTCCAGGCATGTACCACCACATCCAGCATAAGTCATTTATATATATATATTATATAAATTATATATATACAAAATATATTTTGGTTTTTCGAGGTAGGGTCTCGCTCTAGACTAGGCTGACCTAGAATTCACTATATAGTCTCAGGGTGCCCTTGAACTCACAGTGATCCTCCTACCATGCCTGGCTAAGTCACATATTTTTATCTATCAAAAATTTAAAACATATAGCCACTCACCCAAGATTTCAGTGTTAAGATATGGCCCTCCAGACACACTCCCTCACTCTTGCTAAGAATATAAAGCATCTCTGGACTTTCTCCTTTTTTGGTAATAATAAATTAGAAAAACAGGTGAGTGCTTTAATAAATCATGGTACACCATGCATGCAATATAAAGATAGAAAATTTGCATTTGATGATATCAGTAAAAAAGCAAGAGACATATGCAATGTATGTAGCATTTAACATTAGTGGATTGAGGACCCCGCCCACTGATCTCTGGCCAGATTCTGTTTGTTTCAGAAGTCAGCAAGTACCACTGACAGCCCAATCCCACCAATAGGACCAGAGATGTTACCTGTCACCTAAGCAGGAGATGAATCACCCCTAATTTATGATATAAAGATCAAATGAAACCTTTGAGGAAATGGTGAGATGAGCAAGAAACCTACCTCCATAGCAAATCAGATAACCTGTGATAGGATAATGAAGACAGACACTGAGGATACCCAACACAATCTAAAGTAAAAATCCAGAGATTCTTAAGACCTTGACAGTAAAGCAGACCTAAAATTCACCCACCATGACTCAGGGATCTGAGCAGAAGAGGGGTGGAAAGATTATAAGAGCCACTGGGAGAGTAGGGGAGAGAGAGAGAGAGAAATCTGGCTACCTCTCGTACAAGCCATAGACCCCTATTCCATGGACTGGCCCGGTAAGCCCAAGGAGGAAGGTCCCCAGCAGGGTGGGAACAGGGAGGAGGGAAATGGGGATACCATCATGAGGGGATAATTAGATATACCTAATTATTTGATATTAAATATGAAAAAAAATGAGTGGATTGAGCCTAGTGTGGTGTCTGATGTGTGTGATTCCAGCCCTTGAGAGTTGGAGGCAGGAAGACCAACCTCAGCTACAGCAAGTTCAAGGACAGCCAAAAACAAACAAAAATAAGTTTACTATTAAACCATACATATTAGAAATAAACAATTTTTTTTCTGGAGAATTCAAAGAAACTTTAAAGCTGAGGAAAGGGTGGAGGGTGAGAAGGGAAGGAGATGTCAAATTCACTTCCTGTACAGCTAAGGCACAGTCTAAAGGCTGACCCAGAAATAGCACTACTAGTAGGATGGTGGAGAGGAGAGTATGAAGTCCTGAAGAAAAAGTCAGAGAGGATACAAAATATGTGGTTTAATGTGTGTGTGTGTGTCATTAACATGGCAAAAATAAAACAGAATAAAGAAACAGCAAAACTCCCAAGCTTCCAAACCTTTAAGTTCCTGCAACAAGTTCCTCCCTGAGGCACCTCTGGGAATCCAAGTGCTCCTGACCTCTGAGCAAGGCAGGGAGCAGAGAAGACAGAGTGAGAAACCTGGGGCCTTGCAGGTTTGAAACCCTCCAGCACAGCAGGAGCCATCAATGTCATGTGAGTTAGACAGGAGCTCGTGGTCAGTACAGAAAAACATGGAACTTGTCTTCTATGACCATGACGATGTCAGGAAGGAAAGAAATCTTTCCTAAGAAGCCATAGACACAAGCTAACCCTCTTAAGGGTCCAGGAGTGGATCCATGCTACCTGGATGTCCCTGAAAATCTCATGTACTTTCATTTAAAGTGGTCATAAGCTGGGTGTCATCTCCAGGCAACAGGAGAAGCTAAGACAAATCATCTGTAGGAGAGGCACCGAGTCCCCACAAAGGACCAAAGCACATAAGCTCAGGTGAGTCACTGACTCCCAAAGAGCACAGCACCGCAGGTGAGAGCAGCAGAAACCCGAGACCAAGTCAAATCACAGAGACCATCAATGCAGTATTACCCAGCAGGTACATAAAATAGTTAATGCATTTCAGGAAATAAAGAAAGGCTTGGAATATACAAGACTATAAAAATAAGAAAGGAGATTTTTAAAACATAGGACTTTGGGACTGAGATGGCTCAGCACTTACAAGCTCTTGCTGCTCAAGCATGAAGCCTGATCATCAGTGAAAAAGAAGCTAAATAGCTTAGTACACAGCATGCTTAGTGAACATGAGACTCTGGTTTGACCCCCAGACCTACAAAAAAATAAAAAGATGTTTAGAAAATGAACATGAAGGCTGGAAAGATAGCTTAGTTGGTAAAGTGTTTGTCTCTCAAGCATGAGAACGTGAGTTCCATCTCTAGAACCCAAGTAAAATGTCAGGTGCTGGGAGGCAGAGACAGATGGCTTACCCATCCAGTCAAGCCTGATTGGTGAGCTCCAGGCCAATAAGAGACCATATTACACAAAGAGATGGATGATGTTCCTGAGGATAACACCTGAGATTGGGTCTTTACATGCACACTGTACACACACACACACACACACACACACACACACACACACACACACACACACACAGATGTGTGCTTATACCCAAACACCACACACAAAAAATTAAAAATTTTAAAAAGTTTGAATTTATTTTTAGAGAAAGAAGAATAGATGGACCATCACTAAAGCAAACAAAAGAATCTTTGAAGGATATACCTTGTACAAAAAAGAAGAAAATTACTTTAGATGTTAAGGTCAGAGATGTAAGAAAGGAGGGAGAGGAACGGCGTCAGTGAGCCTGCTTCCAATTTATAATAATCCCAACGAAACTCTTAATGTGCGGTACGGAATCCGACAAACCATCAGAGTTGAGATTCTCCCGAAGAAAAAGAACAGGCAGGAAGACTTCTCTTAATGGATATAGAGATTTGTAAATGAAAACAGAGATGGTAACAGAGAGCAAGCAGACCAGTGGATAGAATGAAGATCCTCCCAACAGGCCCTTGTATATGTGACAACTTGATTTATGATGCCCAGGGCTCCACAGAACAGCAGGGACAACTCTTCTCCTAATGGGACTGAACACTAAAAGCAATAGCCACAAAGGAAAAGATTATTTTTTTTGTGTAGTGCTGGAAATGGAACAGAGGGTCTAGTATATGCCAGGCAAGCACTCTACCACTGAACCTACAAGATTATTAAATTTTACTACCTTAAGGATTTCTGCTCATCAAAAGACACCATAAAAATAGAATGAGCCAAGAATGAGGAAAAAAATCCTTGCAACACATACAGATGAAAAAGCGTTAAAAAAAAAAAAAAGAAAGGTCGGTGTCCAGAGCTTTAGAGGTAGAGACTCTGCCTCCCAAGTGCTAGAATGAAAGGTGTGTGCACCTCACCTGGATGTTTATTCTCAACCGCACAAAACAGTGGCTACATGAACTGAGTTCTGTGATGGGAATTCCAGTCCACACAGCGGAATGCCTCTCCTACAAATCCGTAAAAGAAAACAGCCCACAGGAATACCAGAGCACAAACAGGAATTCAACTGAGGAAGAAACCCTGGGTGGGGGGTGCAGCTCCCTGGGAGAGTGTCTGCCTAGCGTGTCCAAGGCCAAGGGTTTGGTCCCCAGCACTGCAAACAATGTCATTGGACTGGCAAAATTGAAGAAGCTGGGTAACAAAGTGCTGAAGAAGATACAGTGCAGCAGAAGCCTCAGCTATGGGACACAGACACACTGGACAGTACAATTAGGTGTGTTCATCCTATAGGTCTGCTCTTTGTTCAAGACTGGGTCTCAGGTCTCATGTAGCCCAGGCTGGATTTGTCAAGTTAAATGCACTTAAACTTGCCATTAGCTGAGGCTGGCCTTGAAGTTCTGATCTTCTTGCCTCTACCTCCCAAGTGCTGGGGTGACAGGTGTGTGCCCCGTGCCCAACTGGCACTTTGGCTGTTGACTGTACAAAATTCTCCAACAGCCTTAAGTGGTGCTGGCGCTACATTAATGGAGTTCTGTGATGGAAATTCCAAGCCACATAATGGAACACCACTCGGCAATGATATGGGAAGACGTTCACTCCACTTATCAACGATGCCAAACCTCCCTCTCTCCTTCTCTCTCTCTTTCTCTCTCTCTCTCTCTCTCTATATATATATATACATACACACACACATATATATTTATATAACCACATAAAGTTCAAATGTGGGAAAAACATATGTAGAAGTGATAAATTTATGAAAATAAGTAACCAAAATTCAGAATTGGTATTAGCTGGGGAAGGGCAGAGGGTGTGGGAAGAGGGGTGATGTGACGAGTGGGGCACCCTGGGAATGCTAAGGTATTGATAATACAATACTCTGCTTTTTAAACCGAGGAGTGGGGTATAGATGTTCATTTTATTTTTTATTTTGTTTATTTTATTTGTCTGTTAGAGAGAGAGAGAGAGAGAGAGAGAGAGAGAGAGAGAGAGAGAGAGAGAGAGAGAGGAGGAGGAGGAGGAGAATATGGGCACATCAAGGCCTCCCACCACTGTAAACAAACTCCAGACACGTGCATCACTTCGTGCATCTGGCTTTACATGAGTCCTGGGGAATTGATTCCAAGCCATCAGTTTATGCAAGCAAAAATCTTTAACCACTGAGAGCCATCTTTCTAGCCAAATATATATATATTTGCTTGTTTCTTTGAGACAGCCTATCTCCATGTAGTTTAGACTGGCCTCAACTCATCATCCTCCTGACTCAGCCTCCTGAATACATTTTATTCTTCAAATTGTAAAATATATTAAATGTATCTTAAATGCATAAAATGTATTTCATGAAGAAAAAAGAAAAAAATATGTATGTATACATTTTTCTAGGGAGGGCTCCTCTCTACCTAGCCATGGCTGGCTTAGAATTCAATATGTAGCCTAGGCTGACCCCCAAACTTGTGGTGAGTCTCCTGCCTCTGCTTCCTGTGTATTAGGATTACAGGTATGGGCCGCAATGTTCAGCCTTCATATACATCTCTTGACTAATAAGAGGAACAGATTTTAGACCCACAGGAAAAGAATTTATTAACGGATTTACAAGGTGATTCTCTATCTTCTGTTATATACATTTATCAGAATGACATATTCAGGCAGGATTCAGCCGAGCTTGTAGCATACAAAGAATGCCCACAACACATCATGTTGTTCCTCACTCCTTCACAATTAAATCTCAAATGACTTACCTCAGCCAGACAGATCACTGAGAGCTGGATTCCGTCTGTGCAGGCATGTGTCATCCCATGCCAGAACTGGTTAAGTCACATGTGCAAATGTACCTCAAACTGGAAGGCCTACAGTGACCTCCACAATATAACCGAAAAACAGAATTATTTTACTCTACATATTTTACCTTGCTTCAGAAAACACACACTTGCTTCAAGTCACTGTTGGTGGATTCAATTCCTTTGCAAAGTACTGTAAATGCTTACCTGTGCTTCACCATTTTTTGATCATGGCAAAAATGACTAAAGAATCTTGCATAGAACAAGTGCATGACAGCGTGCTCCTTCCCCCCAATGTACAAATCCACAGGCATCCAGTAATCTGCCAACGCAGGACTGAAAGGACTAGAAGAGAAATAGGCATTTAAACATTTGCTCTGCCACAGTGGCATAAATTAGACAGACTTATTGTAATTTGCAAATGCACTGAAATGAGCTACAGCAGGCAAAAAGTGATTTCCTTTTATGAAAATGAGAAAAATTTTATGTAACAAATGAGAAAAAGTACTAATTTATGAAATTTATAAAAATGGCTGCAGAAACATTTCTGATATATTTTAATGTAATTTTTATGCCTTCTTAAACTTTTTAAAATTAATTAATTTGGGGGGGAAATGTAAGAGATTTATTGAAAGTGTAACAAAATTTGTTAAAAACTTAAAAGAAAGACACCTCCTTATATCCACATAGCCTGGTGCTAATGTAAGCAAGGAAAAGCAAGTTCCACTCTGGAGCAGCCTCCTCACTGACACGAGGCACTGAGCCTTCCCAGGCACCAGGGACTTCCCTAGAATAGGATCTGAATGATGATGCAATGATCTGAGCACTGCTTTGCGCTGGCAGACAAGGCTTGGTGGGGGCTGGAAGAGGCCTCCTTATCTCACTTGCGTTCCTTGCAGGCTCTCCAGTCTTGATGTTCTCATGGTACACCTTGGTATCTGAGGGCTGGTTTTATAGTAGCAGCTCAACCTTGGGCCAAGACCCTCAACATTTTTGAGCGTCTGCTTTTTCTCAGTTCTCATCCTAAACGATTTGAACAATGCGGTGCTTTTGCTACACGGGAGGAGGAAGCATGGCTTCTCGGGCTCAGGAGGGTTAGCTGCTTCTTTTTCAGTGTAAGGATCTACTGTTTTACTTTTGTAACTTCTCGATCCACTAGATCCATAGTCTGTATTAACTCTTCTTTGACAGCTCTGAAGGTGAAGTGTTGTGTCATCCCACATGGTTGCCCAGCAACTGGAGGATGGAGCTTCGTGTTTGCTTCCCAAGGCTGGAGCGTTCTCAGCATGTGCGGAGACCTCAGCATTGACATGCTGAAAATGAGTGAGAAACCTGCTCTAGTACCTCAGGATCCCTGACAGTCCCGGTGAAACTGGCCATAGTCTCTTCTTTCTTGAGGCCTGTCAGAGCTGGGTGAAATCTGAAGCGGGGAGGTAGTCTTCAAAGCTGCACTGTTGCTACTGCTGAAAGAGTGAGATGCCTGACAAACTTCCAGATGAGAAGAGGCTGCACACTCCTGCTGGCGGCAGGTGCTGGGAAAGGTGGACTGCACATAATGGAAAGGGAAATGACTTTGTTCTGGGTTGAAAACTCCGTGGTTGGGAGGATAACCCTTAGTTGACATTATCAGTAAAGAAACCCTTGATGGGCTGTGGGTTCAAGTCCAATAAAGAATCATGTTTCTAGGAAACAAACAGCTTTCAGAGTATAGGAGCGGGCAACCATCTGGCTTGAGCAGCAGGCCACGGCCCTGGTGTGTCACCCTATGCTGGGCTCTCATGAGCTGGGTGCTCCCTCAGGTCACCACCACCACTGCTGCTTTGCCACCTTAACTGCCATCTTGACTCAATCCCTCTCCTTCTGCCTTTTTTTTGGGGGGGTGGGGGGAGACAGGGTCTTATGTATTCCTAGGTTGGCCTTGAACCTTCTGTGTATCTGAGAATGGTCTTGAATTTATGGTCCTCCTGTCTCTACTTTCAAAGTGTTGAAATTATAGACATACCATCATGCTCAGCTTAATAAATGCAATTTTTATGTAAAAGAAGAAAAAGATACCAACAAAACAGCATCTTTGTATGATGTATATCTGAATATCTAGGTTTAATTTTTATGATTAGACAAATGAGATTTTTGAATTCTTACCAATAGAGGGCAATAGTGACACTTACAATGAAGACTACATGAAGTTACTAAATGTTCATTTTAAAACAGAAATGCAATCTTATTTTCAAAAATAGCTCTAAAATAGTTAGCAAGAGCTTGTATATGGCTCACTGAAGGCATAAAGGTCTAAGTGTCATAAAATTGCACAGTAACTCCCTCATATACTAGGTGCTTTTTGGCAACAGACAGTCAAAGGCAGGCTTCTTCATGCTTCCTGGGCCTAATAGACATGGCAGAAAAGGAATCTCCACTCCCTTTATTTGCTGGCTTTAACTCTTAAGGAAGGGGTCAGCATGGATGGAGTCAGACTTCTCCAGAACTGAGGAGCCCTGTGCCTTGGAGTACCTCTACTCTAGATTTAAAATTTGTAAGCATTCTCCCAGACTCCTTGAAGCCCTCTGTCCCCAGCATGCACATAGCTGGCCTAGCTCTAAGGCTGGAAGCAGGGGCTGCGGCTCAGCAGGTAGGGAAGCCTGGCCAAAAACCATACATGGGCATCGTGGTGCAGCTTACAGTCTCCTCCAGCTACTGTGCTGGCATTCTAGCAAACTAAAAATCAACAGCGACAACAACCACTTTTTTCCCTCATAAAGAAATTCACGCTGGATGTGGTGGTGCACGCCTTTAATTCCAGCGCTTGGGAGGCAGAGGTAGGAGGAGCACTATGAGTTTGAGGCCACCCTGAAACTACATAGTGAATTCCAGGTCAGCCTGGGCTAGAGTGAGAGCCTACCTCAAAAAACCAAATAACAAAACAAAACAACAGAAAGAAATTCACCTGCTGATCCGGTGATCCATGAGGCACCAGTAAAGAAAGAGCTGAGGATGGTATTTAGCTCACAGCCAGGTGTGGGGTAAATGAAGAAGTGTTTCTTCTCTACCCAGGAAATCATGCTAGACAGGACTCCAACTAATGCTAAGGCAAAGCAGTGTGCTGGGAGGGAAAGGACGCTCTATGCTGTCCACAGAGGAACAGTGAAGGGCTCAGGGCAGTCAGAGGCCCTCAAGAGCTGTGGACCCTTTCCCTCTGCAGGAAGGCTTCCTCTGAAGCACCCTCACACCCATGCCCACTGGTACCAAAGGGGAAGCAGCACTGCCATCCCAGAAGGCCAGAGAGGAGGTCTCTGTGGGTCAGACTGGGCTGACAAACATTCGCCTGTGTCAGGAACTATTGACTCAGGATTCCACTCATTTCTGAAATGAACACAAATTACAGAACCAAACTCCTGCTGGTCAGCAGGAATGTTACCGTGTCACCAGTGAAGAATCAGGGAGTACTGTGCTTTGAGCTCCAATCCTCCTGCCTCACTCTCCCGAGTGCTGGAGTGACAGGCAGGCATCGCCAAACCCAGACAGGAAGCATTTACCTGCAGACAACATGCTTTTGGTGCGTTTCCAACACGGACAAGTGCCATGTTTCTGCTTTACTGGGCACCAGAGCAGTTTATAAAGCTCCCATTCCCTCTTTGCTTGGCTACCTGCTGCTCTCTTTTCCTTAATTAATTAAATTAATTATTCATTGGCAAAAAAAAACACATAAAAGCAGCTGGAAAACCAAAAAGCACTTGAAAGGTTTATCATTAAAAATAGTGGCCTCACGGAGGAGGTTTTCCAGCTGACTGGGGATGGGGATGGGGGCAACGAGGAATTGGGGATAACAACTCATTGTTGGCCCACTAAGCAATGTAACTCATTATGGACAATAAAAGAAATATAAATTTAAAAAAAAGAAAAATGGTGGCCTCATGCTGGGGAGGTAGCTCAGTTGGTAAAATACTTGCTTGCTTTTCAAGCATGAGGACTTGAGTTTGATCTCCAGAACCCACCCAAAAATACTAGGTGAGGTGGCATGTGCCTGTAATCTCAGTGCTAAGGAGGAAGACAGGAGGCTTTGTAGGGGTTTGCTGGCCTAAGCCACAAGCTCCAGGCTAATGAGAGACCCCATCTAAAAAAAGGTAGACAACATTCCTGAGGATGACACCCGATGATACCCTGTAGCCTCCACATGAACGCATACCTGCATACAGGTAATTGCTCACATGTGAACACACACACACACACACACACACACACACAGAGTGGTCTCTAGTCCCTGTTCTTCCCTGTGCTTCAGACCTGAACCTTAGCTGCTTTGAAGTCTTTTGTTGTTGATGTTTTTGACATAGTCTCATGTAGTACAGGCTAGCCACGAACCATTGATCCTCTACTCCCCACAGCCTCATGAGTGCTGGGATTGCAGGCACATGCCACCATCTAACTTCCAGTTTTAACTCTTTAGCGATTCCTCTAGTAGTTATTTTAAAATGGTTTTTTTATTGATTTGCCAACTTGGGAGATTATCTATTGACTATAAGAGGCAATGCTTCTTGCTCTCCCAAACTCCCTGCCTGCTGTCTCCTCCCACAGGTCCATTAGCTTTTCAGTGAAGCAGGGGACGCACAGGGTGCTTGCTGTGTGGAAGATATAGCAGCTGTATTTTGCTGTTTTCTATTTGTTGTATAGTTGGGACTTACCTGACCATGAGTAATCTGTTTTAACATTCCCATTTAAGAGAGCTTCCTTGGCCAGGCAAGAACTCTGCCCCTATGCTTCCCTGCCCCAAGTCTGAGAACCTGTAGCTGCCCCTAGGGAAGGGGGAGGGTGCTAGCACAGAGCAGTCTATGCCCAGCTGAAGCTTCCAGAGCTGCTGCTGTGGCCCAGACGCCCTCATGGCCTTCACCTTCCACTTTGGGCTGGGCCCTCACCTCCCCTGCCAAAGCATGGCCCTCACAAGTATGTCCCTCAGACGCCTAATTGCATCTTGGTTTTGCTTCTAGTAGGACACAAAGTAACCTGCAACTTGACTTTGGCAGGGGCATTACCTGCAAGGATTGTGAGGGTCGGTGTATCTGAAGTAGTACCACGCAGAGTCTACGAAGGTGTCCATGGTGTCTGTCTCTCTCCTGGCTGCTCCCTTGCACCTGAGAAAGAAAGGAAGTTTGGCAGTGGGATGGAATCTCTTTAGATTTTGGTACAGTTTTCCACCAGCTTTCAGAAAGTGGTGGCAGCAAGCATGAGTTTAAAATGTCATGAGAGAGATGGGGAGATGGCTCAGTGGTTAAGGACACTTTCTATTTATTTATTATTTATTTATTTTTGTAAACAGAGAGAGATAAAAGAGAAACAGAGAATGGGTATGCCAGGGCCTCTAGCTGCTGCAAATGAACTCCAGATGTGTGTGCCCCCTTGTGCATCTGGCTTTACATGGGTACTGGGGAATCAAACTCTGGTCAGTGTTAGGCTCTGTAGGCAGCGCCTTAACCACTGAGCAATCTCTCTAGCTCTAACAGGCACTGCAAAGACTGATGTCCTGAGTTTGATTCTCTAGTACTCATATAAAGCCAGATGCATAAAGTGGCACATATTCTCTGTCTCTATTTTTCTTTCTCAAGTAAATATCTAAAATGTCATGGGAACAATGAAAAGATGATTCAGAGAAAGCTATTGGGATTACACACTACATAACATTAAAAGAAATTTTAAAAATTACAAATTTTAATTTTCCACAATTAAAACCTCCTTTTTCCACTTGTCTGAATTTAATCTGATAGAAAATCTTATCACCTGAAGGACAAGATAGGTTTCTTTCATTCTCTCCTTCTCTCTCTCTCTTTTTCTCTGTCACTCAACAGAGTTGCACATAGTCTGGGCTGGTCTCAAAATGACTATATAACTGACCTTGAACTTCTGATTTTCCAGTCTACACCTACACTGAGTGCATGGATTATAGGTGTGTGCCACTGTGCCTGTTTTATGTGATGCTGGCGATAGAACCCAGGTCTTGATACATGCTAGGCAAACACTCTACCAACTGAGCTATGGCCCCAGCCTTGAGTCAGGTTTGTCACTTTTGTGTTCACCTCTATTTTAGGCAATGTTAACAATGCCTTTGGCCACTGTGGACTTTCATCCATGTGTGAAGAGAGATGAAAACCACATATAAGTGTGGTGAGAGGACTTGAAAAGAGAACTGCTGCTTGTCTGCTGGAAGGTGAACTGCTGGGAGGGCACTGCTGTTGACTCCAACAGACACAGTTCATGGGAGGAATGGGGTTATTTCAGTTTACAAATCCAGGGGAAATTCCATGAATGGTGGAACAAGCTGGCCCCTATCACAGATCCAAGCAGAGAGACACTATCAGACAGCTAACACAAGCACAAAGCTCAAACTGCTCTCTATACTTTGGCCCCCAAACACACCTTAGGCCTAGACTCCAGGATCAGCCCCCAGTGACACCTCCTCCAGCCAAATGGCTGGAGACCCAAATTTCAAGTTTAATTTTGATGGAACACCTGATTTTATGAGGCCATTCATTTAACTATCACATTCAAACTGCCGCAGGCACAAAAGCACACCTGGGGAAGATAAGGTCCCAAAGGCAGTTCCCTCCAGCCTGTGGGAATTCCTGCTGGCACCCTGCCCAACTCCTACCACTGTAAACATACATGGGGCGAGGGAACCTGGCCATTATTCCCTTTTGATTTGTG
>PVHP010010271.1:0-48111 GCA_004024765.1 Zapus hudsonius | reverse complement strand
GAAGAGTGAGAGGAGCCCAGTGAAGTAATGTTTCAATGGAAGTACTTCCTGGCAAGTACATAAACTCTGGAAGTCATACCTCTGGTAGCTTTCATACTGAAGAATGTATTCTTGAAATAATGAAATATAGAGATCTCATTTTCATGTCATTTCTATCACCAGCCTCTAATGTTTGCTGCTCATAAAATGTCTAGGAGATTGTAATATGCTTCTAAACCTTGGATCTACCCTATAGAATCCTAAGTATATAATTATACCTTTTATAAGCTTGAGGATTTAAGTAAACAAGTTTTACTAGTCATTTGAATCAGGTATTCCTTGTGTTTAACCAAAAAAAATTTTAAAAATTCAACTTCTCTTGCACATGTGTATTACACACAGTTGATCATACAATGAGAAACTGACAGCTCTCTAATTCATGCATTCCATGTCAATTACATCAAATTGAAGTGAGAGAGAAGAACAGAATGTTTTTAGATTGCTGGAATGAAAAATAATTTAAAAAGCAGACAATGAAATAAACAGGAATAAAAACAAGAAACCCCCTGGATATATTCAGTGTTTGTAGCTGGTAGAAAAACTCCATCAGTCATCCTGTCCTGGTGGCCACTGACATTGTCGTCATTTGAAAGTCGATGGATCAATGAAAAAAGTGCCCCTTTCTGCTGATTTTTCAAGAATTCAGTGTGTCTCAGCAAGAGTGACCTATATTGTATCACCTAGTTTTGAAAAATTCTAGGTCCCAGATTATGTCGTACGTGGGCGAATTTTCAGACTAAAAATGAGGACACATGGTCTGACAGCGCAAGTGTATTTATGGAAGCATTAATACTATCTAGGAAAGCCTATGATGTCAGACTGATGTGCTCCTTCTCTACAGGGCCTCGTTTCATCGAAACCTTGTAACTACTACAATTATGCTCAGTGAAGTCTGCAATTGACTTTCAAATGTATCAAAAGTGAGATGCATTGATGAATGGACAGAGAAGCAATGGATTTTAGAAACATGACAGGGCAAACAGAGGAATGTTACCAGTAGAGACTAGGTATACAGATGCTCACTATAAAATTTCCCCAACATGTCAAGTTTCAAAACATTTTTACGATAAAAACTAAGGAGAAGCATAATATCAAAAAATAGGAATATCACAAAAGAAAAAATACAAATTGTTGATGGTTCTAGCTTAGTGTTAAAATTGTAACTGAAATTTATTTGTAAATGTATGATTTTTCTGTATTCTTCAATTTTCTACAAAGATTTCTTTTTAAAAACTATTTATTTGAGAGAGAGAGCAAGAGACAGAGAGGGAGAGACAGAGTAGAGAGAGAGAAAGAGAGGGAGACAGAGAGAAAATGGGCATGCTAAGGCCTCCAACCACTGCAGACGAACTCCAGACACATTCACCATCCTGTGCATCTGGCTTTATGTGGGTACTGGGGACTTGAACTCGGGTCCTTCTGCATTGCAGGCAAATGCCTTAACTGCTAAGCCATTTCTCCAGCCCAATTTTCTATAAACATTAGTCAATAAAATAGTAACAATTTTATAAAGGAATTACAAATCATCCTGTCATAAGGTGTCTTATTGGGAAGCAGTAAGGGGAGAGCTTTGCAAAAGTGGTCAGGCTGTACACTCTAAAAACCTGAGTGCTCCTTTGAGAGTAAGGAGGGCGGAAGGTAATCCCAAGGTTATAGGTAAGGAAATTAATAGTAGGACTTTTAAAAAACAACATTCTAGAAATATAGTTTCTGAATTAGATGGAGGAAGTACAGAAGATATAGGAGGTTGATGAGGAAACTTAGTAACTCATGTTCAAACACCTTCATTAACTTAAGTAGAACTGTTCTCGAAAACAATTCTTTTTCTGATTAACATAGAAACCTGCTGAACATCTAGGAATATACTAGAAAGTGGACCATTGCCAAATGATTTCCTAATGCTCCTTGATTGAAATCAACAAAGGAACAGGAGATTTCTTTGGGACAGTTGGGTTTCTGATAAAATGTTTTAGCTGCTGAGCCATTTACTCAGACCCCAAGACCAATTTTTTTTTTTTACCAGTAACAAGATTTAAGTAAAAAGGAGTATCCTTAAACATGAGAAAATAACTTGTTTTTATTTAATATTTATATATTTTAATACAATATCTCTCATATTGGAACCTATACTGAAGTGGTAATTGACTGATATGCAACTTAACAGCAAAAAAGAGGTATTTGTATTCTAAGTTCATATGCTTTCTCAGTAAATGGAAAGCGCATAATAAATGATAAGCATGGCATAAGTGAATTGGACCCATTTCCTCATGTCATCCAAGAACAATAGATGATGCCATCTATTGTTTCTGATTGTGCATTGGACAGAACAATCAGAAGCAATAGGATAAAGATGACAAATGATGTTTGACAGACTGTGCTCTTCCTCTAAGCCTCTCTCTCAATGCAGGCAAGAATGCCATGTGATCACTGCAGCTGCACAGAGGCAAATGGAAGTGGGGACCATCACCTCAGTCTATTTTCCTTTGTTCTTCTATAAGTAGGAAGCAGAATGTCAATGCGGACCTCCAATACCACCCTGTAAACCTCAGAAACCAAAAAGAATACCTTCGTTTACATTGCCTTATGTGCTTGACCCTTCCCAACCAGGCACTTACATCCTAATGTCACATGGCCTAATTATTGCAGTTGTATAGTAACCTTACAGGTGAGTTTGATTTGTTCAACCTCAACAGGGCTGATCAGCAGGAACAATAGTATAGTTGTAAACCTTGACCCCAACACCCTTTGAGTGACTTTTCCTGCACATTGGCCATATCAATGAGAAGGCCATCCATGGCTAGGCTAGACTTTTGGTGCCAGAGAAAGGTTAAGAATGAGACAGGGTTGCCACAGCCATGGTTACCTGCCAAGGCAGTCAGAATGGAAACTGTAGACAGCTCAAGGTGACTTCAGCAGATATGAGTACAAACACTGAATTATGCCCAGGCTCATTCTTTGGATCCACACACAGCTGTGAAAAATAAATGCTCTTTGTTGCAGGCCACTGAGTTTTCATTATCTGTAATCCAGTGGGGGGAAAAAATCTTGCCAATACATAAAGATATCCCTGTGTCTACTCTCATACATAACTAGGCGAATCTGCAGGGGCTTTACTAATGGCATATAAGAAACATCTCCAAACATTTACTGCTTCTTTCAAAATGATTAACAAATTCTTATCTGCAAACTTTCAATTCTGTAACTTTTTTCTGATAGTTGTAAGTGTGGGAAAAAATACATTACAATGTATTGCAAAATAACTTATATTCCTTTGTTTTGACTTCATATTTAAATGTTAGTGAATGTCAAGCCATGGCATTATTTGATAGCATCACATACTGGCAATTCGGGTGAAGGAATCTATAAAGGTGAACCCAACTCCCCTGACTTTATGTCTTCATCAGGTAGTTGTACCCTGATTTTATGTCTTCTTCATAACCATGACATAGGAGAAAAACATTAAAATCTACTACAATTTGAACTTGTGTATAAAAATACCCAGGGTACTCTAATGTTGGACCAAGTTGTCCATTTCAAAGTTTTATACAATATTTTTCTTGACACCCTTTAAAAATCAATTGTTGTAAAAGTTATTAAAATGTATTGTTTTCCTTTATTCCATCTTACAAATAATGCTTCAGTGACTCAGTAAGATTACATTTTTTTCATGACTTGTGCTCACAGAATAAACCTTTGTGATAAATGTGACCACTGCTATGACCTATGTGTGTGGGTAGACATAAGTAAATTAAGATACATCCTGCTGAGTATTGATAGCTCTTCTTTTGTGATTTTTTAAAAATCTTGATTACTTGAGACGAAGGATAGGAGTATTCTCAGGGTTTTATAGGTTCTACATATAACTTACAATATCCATATATGTGTTACAGATTTTTAAAATGCTATTTCACTTAGTTTACTATTATAAATTTTGTGTATCCAGCGGACACAATGAAAATTTTATAAGAAAAATTAGACAAGATATGTGTAAGGTGGGAGATAGATTCTTATAAGTAGAACAGTCTTTATTAATCATGCACTGCATACAGCAATGAGTTTGAAGACATAGCTTCTGATTAAGACGCTCAAGATCTAATGAAGGAAGCATGAGAGCCATGAAGGACCAGGTAAGACCATGCTATGCCACCCTATGTACCCAAGAACTATCAAATCTCCTGATCCGAGAATGTATCAAGCATTTATTTAAGCGGGTACCCTAAATGCATTTCATGAAATTCTTTGAAAGTGAGAATATATGCCATTTAACTTTCTAATGAGTATCTAAGAGGAATTGCCTTGCGGTAAAAGACACTTGGAAATTTATTTTCCAAATAGACTAGAAACTTATTTGGAAGTTAAGAATAATGAACATTACATTAGGATGGCTATACCTATAGAAACACTGGCTTTATTTAGAAGCTAATATAGGAAGCAAGGGCAAATCCCCCATTACCAGTTTTAAATATCAAGCCAATCTGCAATACAAAGATCCATCATCATTCTCTTCCTCCATTATCTCAAAGAGGCTGTCTACTATAAAAGTTCTCAACCTGCCATCTCTAGACTCTTGTGGTCGACCCCCAAGGACCTTTCAGAGGGCTGAGTAGCAAGATCCTCTGAATTGAAACACTCCCTCCTGAAGGGAGGAGGAAGACTCAGGAGACCTAGCTGAAACTTAAAAGGCCACATGACCATTCCCCAGGAGGGAAAGGAGCATAAACCACTGTTGAGGGGCAGGCTCTGACCGGGTAGTGGAGCAATTTTCTCTGAATGGAAACACTGTCTCCTTGGGGGAGGAAGGAGGCTCAGGAGACTTGAGGTCAAATGTGGGGAGACCTCTTGAGACCCCTCCCTAAGATTATATAAAGATTCGTGACTGCTTGAACCAGCAGAGCTGCCTGCAAGTCTTGCAGTTAAGAGTCACAGTTTTCATGCATCACCACCTTTGCTGGGTGGTCTTCCTGTGATGCAGCTGCCTTGAATCCCCCATGTCCTTACCCTGCTCTGGAAGGAACCCCATAAACTGGTTCCCACACACTGGTTTTGGTACCATTGTGTTTTGGTCTGTTGTATGTCCCGATTCTGGGGTGAATAGCTGTGTGTTTGGGTCTCTACCTGGAAAAAAAGGTTTCATGTGACACAGGGCTATTGAGATCAAAATCACTCGGATGATCATGAATGAAGTCAGACATTCAGGGTCGTAAGAGGAATCACTGTGTTCTTCATGGTAGGCACTAGGGCTTGGCAGCATGTGTATTTTAAGAATGCCTTTGAGGCTGGGAGTATAAAGCTCAGTCTACAGGACAGACAGAGGAGGATGTAAAGGAAAGGAGGGAGGAGTGGAGGGAGAAGACAGGATAGAGCAACGAGGTAGGAGAAGAAAAAGGAAGAGGGAGAGGAAATAAGACCATGTCTGACGAAAAGCAAGTTTTGACTAAGGAAAAACCTTCAACTACAGCTATTTTATTTACTTATGTAAGTATGTGTGTGTGTGGGCGCACACATGCCACACAAACACCATTCTGCATTGGCTTTACATGGGTTCTAGGGAATTGAATCTGGGCCAACATGCTTTGCAAGAAGTGACTTTAACTGCTGAGCCATCTCCCCAGGTCTTTGTGTTAGAGTTTATGAGTATACTTCTGAATATTCTGTGTGGAAAATGAGACACGCACACCAGGCATCTCTGCCATCTAGGAAAGGACAGGCTGTCTTGGAGAAAGTCCCCGTGCAATTGTGGGACTTGCACAATGAGTGCTCTTCTTACTTTGAAGGTGACTGACAGATAAACTATGGCTACTCAGACTTGGGGATTTGGCAGACATTTTCCTGAACATAAAACAAAGTAAGCATGTCACTTCAAAGAAAATTACTGACAGTGATTGTTGCCAATGATAAATTTGAGCTGTTGAGCTAAAATTAGAATTTTGGGAAGCTTGTATTCTGTTACTGTCAGTTTAATGGCTTCTCAATCCATAAAATCTTTTTTTCTGATGAGATTGGTGGTGAAATTAATTAGGTAGCTTTCATAATCAAAAGTGTCAACATTTGAAATAGCTGCATAATTCAGTGAAACAATGTGCAAGGCATGATGTTGCAAACCCATGAACGCATGAGACTTGATGACATACTAGATCTGTCACTGGAATTAATGCAGCCAAGAACAAAAATTCAGCCATGACTTCTGCAACTCAACTTTAAGAAAATACCACTTATCGATTTTTGGTGAGACGCCAAATAATATTTGCAGTTCTCTTCATGGTTGTTACGATATTTCTTCTTTTTTCAACTACTTGTGTTAGGACCAATTCTCTTCATGTAATTTGACCAATATAAGGTCCACAACCTACGGAGTGCAGACACAGATGTGAGTCTATAGGCATCTTCTACTGAACCAGGTTTGTAAGAAGTTCAGCTATGTTCTCTTCACAGTTTTTTATTTTGGAAACTACAGTTATTTTTCCATATACATGTTATTTGTGTTATATTATTATTTTAGCACAAAATACAAGAAGTGATGCATTATGGTTATAGGAATTAATTTTTAAAATGTATTTAAAATTAAGATCTATCAGGTATTGATAGATCTAACACACATTTTTAAAAAGACTCTGGAGTTCCTCAATGTTAATGGTATAAATGAATCAAAAGTTCACTGATTCTGCTGAACACCCTAAGGATCCTATTGTCTTCACCTCCCAGGGCTGGAATAACTGGATCGTGCCACCATGGCCACAATTTATGTGGGTGCCAAGGGTCCGAAACTAGGTCCTCATGTTTGTGTGGCAAGCACTTTATTTACTGAGCCACCTTACCAGACATCTTATGCTTTTTGATGAAGTATTTTAACTTATTTATTATTAATTAGATACATTGTATGAGCAAGTCTTTGATGGTATCCCAATTTACCTCCTCCCTGTGTCCAACCTGCTGGGTGGGGGGCTCTCCTCAGTGGGATTGCTGGACCAGTCCCTGGGACAGGTATGGGGTTATGAACTGTACAAGAATTAGTGTTTTTTTTTCCTTGTGTGTTGTTACTGAGGGGGGCAATGTCTCTGGACATTCTCCCCGACAATGGTTCTTACAATCTTTCCACTTCCTCTTCTGCTAAGTTCCCTGAGTCATGGTAGGGGAGTTTTAAGACTGCTTTACTATTGAAGTCTTAAAAGTCTCTCAATTTCTGCTTTCATCTGTGTTGGGTACCCTCAGTGTCTGTCTCCATTACCCTTTTCATAGGTTATCTGACTTGCTGTGGAGGTAGCTAATGAAATATTTTGATATTTTCTCTGGTGAGCCATACACATTCCCTTCTTTTCCCTATACATCTGCTTCTAATTAGGATAACATTTTCATGCAATAATATATATTTTGTTTTAACAAATCATATTACAATATAATGTTCAGTTTTCTAATATCAAGAGTCTCTTCCTTGGTGGATGTGATCAAAATACATTATGTATAGCTCTAAAATTGGTTTAAAAAAATCAAAATATCTTCTTGATCAGTTTGCTAACAAATCATTAGTTTTTCTTGTTTGAACAAACTTTCATGCAGACTAATCAAATTTTAGTAACACTGTTAAATTAAAGATAATGCAATTAACACATATATGTGAAAATATGTATACCCACAATACATACAAATGTGAAAATACAAAGTTGTTGTAACAATATAATGGAAAGTGGAACTGGGTGGTAAACAGAGAGTGAAGTAATAACCAGAATAAACAACAAGAGAACCCAGAGTCAAGTCAGTAATGTTGTTGGCAAGAGATCTCCCTCATGAGGAGGGAAATCTGCCCATGTTGATCATCAGGCTCACTGAGTTGCAATGGCCATTAAATCAAAATGAGGAGGTGTGCACCTGCTTGGGGAACTAAGAAATTGCTTTCACAGGTCTTCACAAAGAGGACATTGCTTAAGCCCTTGGAGTGATAATTAGTAGTAATTATAAACCAAAGGGAGCTGCTTTAAACTAGAAACATTGTAAGAGTCGAATTAATACTGCTTATGATGGATTTGGTGATTCTGCTCTGCTCTCAGTGAGCATGCTCCAGCCCCCCCCCCACCACCACCACACACACACACACCGGCCATCCAGGACGACTCTGTTGCTCTGTCAGCTTCACAGCTGACTCTGGGAAAGGCTCTCAATTCAGTGGTGGCGCCTCATTCTATCCCCACATGCAATAAACTACTTTGGCTTTCATCTAACATTTAAAGCATCTATCAGTTTGCCCTATTCTTCAAAATTATTATTCTCATAGTTATGCAATGGTTACATCAGGGCAGTTAACATTTCTATCTCCTTAAACTTTTTTTTTTGAAGCAAATTCTCACTCAAGCCTAGAACTGATTCTCTAGTCCAGGTTGGCCTCAAACCTGATTTAAAGGTATGAGCTACCATGCCCAGCTTTTCTCAAACAGTTTAAAAAACTGTTTTGGCTCACACCTTCTAACAGGTTCCAAAACATATAATCAGTTCTAGTGCTCTGAAAGACCAACACGGGTGTCATAAATTGGCTATGCGGAAGACTGGTATGTTGTCCTTTCAGAGAAGAGAGATGCTCAGAGGCTCCAGAGCCAGGCGTGGTGGCACAGGCCTTTAACCCTAGCACTTGGGAGGCAGAGGGAGGAGAATGCCTTGAGTTCAAGGACATCCTGAGATTCCATAGTGAATTCCAGATCAGCCTGAGCTGGAAAAAAAAGGGGGGTGGGCTTTCCAAAGTACATACATGTGGTGAAACATCATCACACTATACCTGCTTGTGCATTAATGTCCTTATTAAGTGCACCTCCAAGCCCCATGTTTAAGTTCAGTAACTTAGCTTTTCATTCTGGCTAGTCTTTGTCTTGCATAGAGGCTGGAGAGGAGGAAGTGGACAGCTGGAATGCAGCAACTCAGCTTCTTTGTGTCACCAACTATAATTCCATCTATGACTTCATTGAGGAGTGTCCACCTGCCTTTAAAAATTAACACCTGAAAGAATCAATGCTGTCTATGTTCCCTTCAAGCTCTGTATATTAATTAGATCAGCTAAGCTAAATATTTTTTCATGTATATTTTTCATATATGTTCTAGTTTCTGAGTATTAATGCATTTATTTATATCTACCTAAATATTTGTATGATCTTAACCTATGCTGAACACATGCATTCAGCACTTTGCTACTTTTCTTTTGTCTTTATTCTGTTTATTTCATACTTGCTCACTTTTGCTATCACAGTATTGATTTCTTCCCTCTTATCTATTGTTTATCTTAATTTCACTTGCCAAAGAAGATACTGATGATCTCTCATTTAATGCCCTATCATTTTTATTTTTAGCTAGTTGAACCATTCTTCATGAACATATTTCACTTCAACATATTTACTCTCATTAAATTAGTGGTTCAATAAAAGCAGGCCTATTGCATGTTCTGATGCACTCAGAGGCAATTTTCTACATGAGCTACTCTTTGCTCATGGTTAATATTCTCTTTGGGGTTTACTAGCTATGAATTTTTGGGAAAGTTTGGAAAATGTTCAAAATGTGTGCTCACTCTGCGAGCCTGGAGCTTACCTGAGACGGCTACTTGAGCTCCCCCACAAGCCCTAATGAACCTCCAAGGTAGCTGCTTTCCCAGAGCTGGGATTACAGGCAAGCACCATTATGCCAGGCTTTTTAATCTCAATATTTAAAAAAAATATTTCTAAGCCTTTTTTAAAAAAATAAATACTTTGATTGCTTTTCCAAATAGTAGCAGTGAAAGCCTGTGTGCACATGTGTGTATACATTTACATGCTTGTACATATAGGGAAGGAGATATAAAGTGAGCAGGCACATTTTACCACTGAGGCATCTCCACAACCCCCTGAGCAGATGTGATTTCTAGGCCTAACACCCAAATCTTTAATCATAATATTATTTTCCCTCACATACAAAAGGGTGGAACCTGTAAGTCAGAGCAGACACTCTGGCTGATTGCCTTCTATAAATAGCAGCACAGGTGTGTGAGGGGGTTGAACAGTTTCCAGTTTATAATATGTGTCCATACAAAAGAACTACAAACTTCCAAGGAATTTTGCTCAGATATGTGACTTAGATAACACTGGATGCCAATCAACTAAGGAAATCAAACTGAATTCTTTTTTGGCTCAGTAGTTTAGACAAACTAAACCAAATTATCCTCTTTCTCTGATAATATGAGCATCCTAGAAGGACCAGCAAGCACACAGCAAGAAGGCAGTGAAGTAAACAGAGAAAGCACTCCCAGGATAACAGTTATGTTCCTCAAAAGTTTGATAGTCACAAGGTGATATGCAATTAACAATAGCAATTATGACAATAAGACTTGAAACCTGAGGAGAATAGTTATTCTTGTTATTGTTGTCAATTATCAGTCTCAGACAGAAATTCAGGCAATGCTGCTGCTCAATCCAGACAGGTACTGATTAACAGGAAGTTAGGCTAATTAACACACACTGAAAAATTCAATTTGTGAAAATAGGAAAAAAAACAACAACAAGGAATATGGCCTTTTTATCCTAAGAATTTATAGCCTCATTGTGGGAATTCTATCCTTATACGTAGCAGTGATAACTGACATATTCTTTCCAAGTCCGACTAATTGTAAGAGTTGTAAGAATGAAAGTGAAAACTCTTCCTGGTGAGTGATCTAGGTGCTTCAGAGAGAGCGATGGGAGGAAATAGGAAAAATGTGTGGAAAGCAGATCAATGATTTGCAGTAAAAGAAGCAGTTCACACAAAGGCACAGGAACTGCCCAGTGAGGACAGATCAAATGCCTGTTTCAGAGGAAAAGGGGAAAGCTGAAATTAAAGGAGAGAGGGATCATATCATAAAAGGTGTTAGTTACATATATGATAAAAGAACACCCAGGAAAAAAGGGAATTCTCACTTAGAATTTCATACTATGACCTTACAATATTTTGACCTTTCAATATATAATCTAAACTTAGAAGGTGAATATTCACTTCATATAAATTCAATGGGAAACATGATAGCACCCCATTACTAGGAAGGCTAAACTGGACTAAATCCTACTTTTACATCTTGTGATGGTTAGTATTATAAGCCTGAACAGGATTTAGAATCACCAATCACCGTGGAAACAAATCTCTAGACACGATGAAGTTAGTTGAGGTGCTGTCACTTTGCTGGGGCAGCATTCCATGGACTCAGGTCCCTCCCACACTGAATACAAAGGAGAAAGCGAGTCTCTCTCTGCTTCCTGACTGTGGACCACATGTGACCAGCTACCTCAAGCTCCTGCTGCCTTGCCTTCCCCATCATGATGGACAGTACCCTTGAACTGTGAAAAATAAACTCTCTGGTCCTTAAGTTGCTTTGTCAGCTATTTTGCCACAAGAGCAAAAGTAACCAGTATACTCTTTGACCTTGGATAAATTACTTATCTTCTATCTTATTACATTATCGCTAAAATAGAGATAGTAGCTGTACACTGCAGTTGTTTAAAATTAAATCAAACAATCCAGGCAAAATAATCTACTTGGCCACATTTTTGCTTTCTATATGATATATGCATACAGATACTAACACATTTATAAACGCAAGACTATTATGCACAGATAATTTGCTCCTTATCTTGCTGGCCATGTCAAGCTAAGCGCCTCAATTTTTAATTCATCACAAAACATTTCTTTCTAATAATTAGTCAAAGATGGTAACTAGGACCTGGAGAGAAAAATAAAATCTCTGGTAAATGCATTGTTGAGAACAGAATCTGTAGGAAATCAAAATATTTCAATGAGACAGGAAGGTCAAAACAAATGAACAAATGATTAACATATAAATACAAGGAAACTAGCCCTTTCATTGACCAAAAGCTCTTCTCAAGTTTACACAGACAGACTCTCCAAGCCATCCCAGTGAATTGGGAAGAATTATGTTACTGGCAGAGGCCTCAAAAGGTTACTCCATCTATTTTTCTCTGTCAGCTGGGCACACACCAACACCATCAAGTCTCATGGAGTTCCTCCTTTATCGATTTTTCAAACCTCCCCAGAAATTGATTCTTGTTTTCTGTGGTAACCTTTCCTAAGGTTCACTTGCCCGCTTTGCCAGAAAATCCTTCCTTCCTGCCAGATTGAACCCTTCCTACTTAGCCTATCTTGTTTGATCTCAGTTTCATTAGCATGACAGGCACTTTAATTTTAAAAATCAATTTTAAGACATTATGTAAAATTGAATAGCTTCCTTTGGGCCTGGATCATTTACTGATAAGAGCCCATGCCATCATTCTTAGGAATAATTTGTTTATTCAAAGCTTGAATGTGGATGTGAAGACTCAATTTTCTAAAGATGACCTCAATAAAATCTCCCAGCTCAAATGTTCTAGAACTTTATCTCATCTATCAACAGGTTAAATATTGTCCCCTTCCTTTTAATGTGTTGTTTTCCTTGTGGCCAAAAATAAAATTGTGGCTAAAGTGATATATGGTGACTTCTGAAACAAGCTCAGAAAGCGCAATTCAGCACTTCAAAGAAAACTAAATAGCAACAAAAATATTAAAATACTCAGCTTCCACCTAGCTGGCAAGGAACTCTAACCAACATATAAGTGGTCTGAGTGCCCTGCTAGCAGGAAGTCTAAGCTGAGCAGGTGCTAGGGACAGTCATGGAGAAGCCCTTAGACCACATGCAGTCAAGTGCCCTCTTGCCCTTGACCCAGCCCTCTCCTGTCCTCCTGCATTTGAAGAAATGACTCCAAGGCTGCTCCAAAACCCAAAGCCTGCCCTGAATCTTCACTCATGGAATCACAAGAAATAATGACCCCATTTCTTTTTTAAACCACTGTTTTGGAATGATTTGTTATGTAGGAATAATAAATGGGATACCTCATTTCCTGATACTCTGTAGAGATATATAGGTCTAGGGCCAATGAAGAAAGATAAAATCAATAATCTGTAACCAGGATACATAAAGGCAACTACTACTTCAAACCACAATCCTTCTGTGTGATGACAAATTGCCGGTACTTTGTAATCTCTAGCAAACCCATGTTCTAAATGGTTTAGCTACATGATGGGATAAATTCTACAATGTTAAGTGCACAGGCTCTGGTAGTTTGAATATAAAATGTTAGCCATAAGCTTAAGTGTTTGAACACTTGGTCCCCAAATGGTGATGCTGTTTGGGAAGGCTGTGGAACCTTTATGAGGTGTAGTTTTGCTGGATGAAGTGGCACTTTCCTGGGGAAGTGGATCACTGGAGGGCAAACTTTGACATTTTATAGCTTGGTCCCACCTTCTGTTTGCACTCTGCTTCCTGACTGTGGCTGAAATGTGAACTTCCAGCCATCCATCCCCACCAGAATGAACTGTATCCCCTGGAAACTGAAGCCAGAATAAACCTTTCCCTTTCTTAAACTGTCTTGTCGTATCAATGGTAAAGTGACTAATACAGACTCTCACCAAAAAGACCTTTCCTTGTCCTTTGATAACTTGCCTGATGTTTCTAGAAAGGATTAATTATAAACCTTTTTTTACTGTGGTACATTTTTCATTTTTACTAATCCTATTATATATTTAGTTTTTCATGCCTAGTCCCCCTAATAAGACTATAATCTCCTTGAAAATAGGCCTATAGCTTGTCTTTGAGTGTCTAGAAACTAATAATTGTCACATATTAAACGCTGATCTGCATTCAATGAGTGACAGAAGGAATGTATGAATAAACAAATGAGTGAAAAAAAAAAAACATTTCCTGGCATGTGTTTTAAGACATGACTCTGCAACAAAAGACTGAAGCATAGATTAACAATTTCATTTTTAGAAGACTCATCAACCTATGAAAGACAATGGGGGAAAAATCTGCCTTTTCATTCTTTAATCTCCACACCAAGCTAAAGAACCATTTCTCAGAAGCCTTCTTTTCTGGAGATTCAATTTTGGGCTTTTCTTTTCTTCCTCCCTTTTATTTGAAAAGACTCTGGAATTTTGAAATCTCTAACTTCCTCTCTGATCACACAGACTTTATTACCTATCCATGTTTTTTTTTTTTTTTTTTTTTTTTTTTTTTTTTTTTTTTTTTTTTTTTTTTTTTTTTTTTTTTTTTTTTTTTTTTTTTTTTTTTTTTTTTTTTTTTTTTTTTTTTTTTTTTTTTTTTTTTTGTGTGTGTGTGTGTGTGTGTGTGTGTGTCTGGAGATTTTCCTTATGTCAATTCAGAGATCAAATAGTCACTTTAATCTTGGCATATTAGAAAACTGTTTATTTTTCATAAAAGTAAAAATGTCAATATTCACCATTATATTTTCCTTTTAAATGAATACTGTTAACAGGAGTAGGAAGAAACAACAATTGAGATGTATCTCTAAAGAGTAATAAAATCTACTGGTATTCTATTATGTCATGGAATTTCTTTATGAATGAGGCAAACTTTCTCTCATGCCAATTTTATAAATGGAAAATGCTATTAAGTCATTATAAGCATTCTCTTATTTGTACTGATATTTGCCCAAAATGCCACATTTAGCATCTTTTGCAAATTCTTTGATTAAGCTGATCAATTCCTTTTATATAACATGAATTAAGATGTTTCAAAAAAAAGACATAATATTGGCTTCTTCATTACCTACTGGTCCTACCTGTCAGTGTCTCAATTTATTTGATTTTTTGTTTGCTACTACTTATGTAATGGGTAATCAGAATGTTTTATGAGTCAAATTTCATAAATTGAAGGAAAAATATTGTCTCTGGATTTCTGTTTTAATAAATAAAATTTATTTAAGTGATTCCTAGCATTATTATTATAGTCAGTTAGGAGAGAAAGCTTCAGCCTCCACTTTCAAAATGTAGAAGTGATTTAGTTTTAGAACTTAAAAACAATTTAGTGACATAAGCACAGAGCTTTCTGGTAGCAGGTAATAGCATAAAAATCCACAATAATAAAAGCTGTTTCCATGTATGGAGAAATGTTAACTATTTCTCCTGGGCATTTTGGGGGTTGATAATTTAAGCTGATATACTTGACCATGTATTGGACATGCTCTGATGCTTACTAGACATTAGCATATTTAATCATTACTATAACTCTGGAGCATAATACTTACATTGTCTTCATTCTACTCTGGAGAAAATTAAGGCACATGAGTCAACTAACTCAGAAGCAATTAAGCTAAGATGAAAACCCAGAGTATCTGCCTCTAGTACTTAAATCCTATGCTCTTTGATCCTCATGCTTACTGCATAATCTGTAAATTTTTAACAATTTTTCAGAAAATGGGGGTGGGCTCAACTGGAGGAAAGTATGGGCCAATTTCCATGTCTCCTGAGTACCGGAGCTCAAAGTTTTAACCTCTAATAGTATGACTTGCAAAACCTGTGCTCTCTTCCTAGAGCATAGGAGCAATGGACTGGATGAGAATAGTGGTATCGCCCTGGAAGCCCTTCAGTATAGAACAGGCTTTGGGAGCCCAGCTCCATCTGCCCACAGCTTTTCTAAAATCTATGCACTGGTTGACCCATACATTATGGACGTCAAGGTAGATTTTTTTTTTTTCTGTGAATGAAATTCTAGCTGATCTCAATATAAAGAATCTTTATTTTCAGCGTTAAAGAGTGTAGACTGGAATGGTAGTTAATCAAATTCAAAACAGCTATAATAAGAACAACTCTGTTAAATTAATGACATCACCTCCTATCTTGGTTTCTTTATGAGGGACCACTTAATTATTCTATGTATAGAAATGCATATTAATATGTTATTGTGGTCCAAAAGTCTGTTTACTTGGTATTACAGGCTTCTTTCTTTCTTGAGTAGTGTTGGATTCTTCCTACCCTACTTTACTTGTGGACAGTGGTGACATTTGCCATGATTTTCAAGGGATCTCTTCTGTTCTCAACTGTTTAAAAAATGAGAGAAAAATACCTTCTTGCCAAAGCCACCACCTTCATGTCTATTGTATTAGCAAATAGATCCTTTACACACCATCTGGGCGCAGCTAGCCTATAGAAATGAGCCATCATCCCCAATCTGTCACTTAACAATCAGATCCATTGAAACAATTCTAAAGACTTTGAGCTTCACTCTGTCATAGTTAAATGATCCCTTTTACCCACTGCTAAAAATATTACAGGCTCCTGACTTTGTTTAATTGAACAAAGAGCAATTTCGTAGACTGTCATTGTCATTTCAAGTTTTTGAAGAGCCAGCTCTCAAGTACAAACTGAAATGATGAAGCTCAAACAATTAGCATATAACCCCAAAGAGGAGTGATGCTGATGAAGGCACAGCCCCTGCTGCTGGCTTCCTTTGCAGCTTAGTCATTCCAATTCTACACTCTCCTCCCCAAGCTCCACCCTTCTTCCAGGACACGGCATCCCTTCTTCAGCTCTCAGTAACAACAGCCCACAGACCTCCGGGTGAATTTCTGCCAGATCAGGCTCTTTAGCTTTATTCAGGATAAAATCTGATGCTGAAGAACATTTAATGAGTTCCAAAGAGGCAATCCAATCACTGGCTTAAAAGTGAATGTAAATTTCACACTAATGCCAGCTAGTGCTTCATGGGCAGAGCTGCAGCCAATGAGCCTACATGCATTTCTGGCTGTTTCTTAGACTCTGTATTAGGGTTTTCTTCTCTGCCACATTTTTTTAAGTACATTGTTCCATTGTAGAGGATCTAATGTTCTGTATGAGCTTTGATTGAGTTCCAGGGATTCTAGGTTTTTATGAGGCATACTGATTCTCTGCCCTTTGCCCCAATTCTCTCTACTTTTCTGAGAAATGAAAGAGAAGATGCCATTGGAAAGCTATAATCTGGCAGAGAACAATTTAACTTTTCCTGATCACAACAGAAGAATGTATGTACGTTATCTCTGTGTTTTATTTTGCCACTGTTGATCAAGGTTTAAAGACCACAAATCAACTTTGAAGACCTTCCAATTGTCAAAAGGGATTGTCATTATAGGTCAGAGACCTCCCCACTGCCCCGAAGTGTCAGTGCCAGCCATATCAGCACAAGGTTAGGGATAATGTCCACTGGGCTCCACTGGGCAGTTTTCCTAACTTTCTAAAGAGTGCTCATGCCTGGCACTCTTGGCAAGGTAGAAACAATGCAAGTAAACTGTCTTTATAATCCTGACTTGGTACCATTGATTTCTCTGTAAGAAGATTAAGTAAGGATATTTGTACATTGTGATCCACTAAGGTGTGAGCTGAACGTGAGAGTCTATCATTTTACTAACTTACATCTATGTAAGTCCTTTACTCGTGTTTACTCATAAGCCCAATACATAGTTATTGAATGTCACCATATATGAACATTATGGGAATCAGATGAGGTGCTAAACACCTTTAGAAGTTGATTCATTTGCCAAGTGACTATTAAAAGCAAGAATACAACACTTAAGCCAGAGAAAACATTCTTAAATATAGCTAAGACATATCTGGATATTTGCTTGTGAAGTGTCTTAAAACTGGTGGTCAGAGTTTAGGGGTCAAGGAGCAGTCCCCAGTTCTAGAACCGATGAACAAGAATAATCTTTCCTCCTCAAGCCTGATCTCTCTGTGAGTCCTGGTGTGTTCTGAACATGGCTGCATGTGTGGTAGGAAAGCTAGAAAGGGCACAGAGTGGAAGGAAGCAAGCAAGAATATATGTCACTGGAAGCCAGTGCAGGACCTGGTTTCCTGCCAGAGGCTCTCAACAACACGGGACAGGTGGAAATGGAGGAGAATCCTGTTGTGAGCCAAGACTAAGCTGTTACATGAAGAGTTTGGAAAGAGAATCTGATGGTATAGCACCATATGGCTACTCACTGACAAGCTGCAGAATCTACACTGCTGTCTGTGCTCAATATCACTGATATACTGGAATATAATTTCCACAGAATGATAAATGTTTTAACTTATTTATTGCTAATAATTAGATACATTGTTTGAACAAGTCTTGCAATGGGACTCCCATTTTCCTCTTCTCTGTCCCCTAACCCATCCTACTCAGTGGGATAGCTGGACCAGTCTATGGGTAAGGGGTTATGAATTGTACAAGAAGTAGCCAGTTTCTTTATGTGTTGTGTTGGAGGGGACCAATGTCTCTGGATATTCTCCCTCACCAAGGCTTTTACAATCTTTCCGCCCCCTCTTCCACTAAGGTCCCTGAGTCATGGTGGGTAAGTTTTAAGTCTGCTTTACTTGTAGACACCTAGGATACTCAACACAGTTCAAAGCAGAAATCCAGAGACTCTGAAGAATGATGAGTTTTAACATCAACTTTTCCTGTCTATTTTAAAGAAAGGGTCTCACTATGTAACCCAGGCTGGCATGGAACTCACAAGTCTCCTGGGTACTAGGATTCCAAGAATGTGCCTGGTTATCAACTTTTGTCAAGAAATGAAATATACTAGTCACTAATTGTTCATTGAATGAACTTGAGTTTGCTTACTTTGAAAAATACGCTTTGAAAATCAAAAGAAAAACAAAGCAAAAAGAAAAATCATTCCTTTAAAAAGTTACTAAAATCTTCCTTCAATAAAGACAGTGATGAATATAGAACTTTTGAGATATGAACTTTCACAGATAAAGAAGAGTATTTTGTGAAAGTAATATACACTAGATATAAATTGAATTTTTATAAGAAAAAGTTTGTAATTAAACATAGTTCCTTGAGAGTGTGGTAGAAAGGTTTTTCTGGATATTCAGAATAACGAAACAAAGGTAAGATCCTCAGCAAATTTGCTTTTCTATGATCTGTGTATCACTGGCCTATCATTCCTCCCAGTCTTATTTAAGAGAAAGTGATTAATGACAAGATATACAATGCTGAAAAATAAACCCCCGAGGGATAATGAATCTATATATAATTGATACTAATCCTATGATCTTTGTTTTTTTTTTTTTTTTTGCTTCATTTTCTTTCATTATGACCTATTTAAGGTACACTGACATGGTTGTTTGTGAATAAACAATTTGCTTGGCACCAAGCCTTTGAAAGCAGGAAATAACTCCAAAGTAAAAAATGTTGGTGATAGGACAATCTAGGCTTTAAGTATGAATTCACACACACAAAAGTATACTTTTTTTCCTCACAGGAAATGTGCAGTTCATGTATTTTAAGGCATAATCGAATTTCCTTCAAAATAATCAAGCACAAAAATCAAAATTTCTTTTCACAGTTTTGTACAAGTCAAATTCTTATTCCTGTATTTAAGTGGGAAATGCCATGATCAGCATACTTATACAATGATCTTGTGACTCATTTATGGAGCATTTACTATGTATGGAAACTAGAAAGTACGAGACTGTAAAGATGAGTTAGTGTGAAAGATGCTCCTTAGAAAATGCTACAGGAGAGACAAGACATGCACATATAGACAGAATACGAGCAGGAAACACTTTCCCAACAGCACACAAGTCATCCGGTTTGAATGTCATCAGTGTTCAGGAGAGCTGTAAATACATCCACCTCCTTTCCAGACAGCAGAAGATATTCCTGACGGCATTTTAGCTAGGCCATGGCAAATCGGTAGGATTTAGAGAAATGGAGCTGAAGAAGAGAGATGCCTTACTGCTTTGGAGGTGGACACTTCCTCACACTGACACTGTGGAGGTGCACACTTCCTTACTGCCGTGGAGGTGGGTACAACTCCATGCTGATGCTACCGCGGAAAGCATAATAGCACAAAGTCATTTTCATGGAGCTTATGTTGAGGAGGAAATCAAGAATATCCTAGGAGGTTAGTTCATATCAGAAGTTGATAAGTAACTAGATAACCATAAATGAAGAGACAATGAGGAGTGTGGTCCCTTCTACAACAAGGTTATACTTTTAGCCAAGACAAGGAGGAAGCAAGCCCAAGTTCACATTGGCAAGCCGAAACAGACGGAGAGCGTTGGTTGATGAAATTGTTGGCAGAATAACACTAGATTTCAGAGGACCTCAAATGCCAAGCTGAAGAATTTGGATTTCATTTTATAGACACTGGGAGATGATCACTGTTTTTCAGGAAAGATTAAAAAAATAGCAAAAAAATACTTGGAGTGTTCTTGGACTGTTCTTTATGTAGACAACTTTTAGAGTCCATTTAAACAGGGCAGAGGAAGGCAGGAGGGTCAGAGATCTTCCACCTCTTCCAAAGTGACAGTCAGATATCATCTGATTTATATAGAGTTTATTTTTATTCATTCATTTAATATGTGTATGTTGAGGAATTTTCACATGCCAGATTATTCTGTTCTCCAAAGAGTTCACAGCAATCAACAAAGGCAAATCTCAGCCCTGTGGGTTCTGCACTCCAGTGAGAGAATCAGACAATACACAAGAAACACATTAGAGAGATGAGCTTCCAGGGAAGGCACTGTATCCTCACTGAATTATCTAGAGTGCTAAGAGCCCACAAGAGAGAGGACTGCAGGAAGAGCTGGAGGCTAGAGGCCAGGGGTAGCATAAAATTTAGGCCATCTTCACGCTTCTTTAAAAAAAAAAAAGTTATGCTGACATAAATCATATGTAAGAAAAACCAGAAATTTAAATGTAACTAAATAACTAGATACCAGCTGGGCGTGGTAGTGCACGCCTTTAATCCCAGCACTCAGGAGGTAGAGGTAGGAGGATCGCTGTGAGTTCAAGGCCAGCCTGAGACTACATAGTGAAATCCAGGTCAGCCTGGACTAGAGAGAGATCCTACCTTGAAAAACCATTAAAAAAAAAAAAAAAACCACTAGGTACCATTCAATGGCTGGGAGAATCAGAGAAGTATTTACAAGACTCATTCTCTTCTATGAATAATGACATAAATTACTCATATGTTTGGGAGAACTTCCTAGTAAATAATGTTAAGGTTTGGTCTCTGCAGACAGAACCTAGAGAAATCTAACCAATGGGATAAGTGTATTGGATTTTTAAATGATAGAGAGTCCATCATTCTCTCAAGAAATACAACAATGACGTCTTCTTTGATGTCTACAGTTAATATAAAGATTTGTATAAAGTTTCCGAAAATTAACATCAACTAATTTCAGAGCACAATTGTTGCTTCAGTGACTAAAAGCACTAGCTGTAAATTTTTCAATACATCTTCTAGGTTAATATTTGTGAGCCAGACCAACATGCATATTATAACGATACAACATGTTTATATCATTCCTGAAATTAGGCTGCAAGTGGATATTTTCTAATTTTGTTGTTGTTGTTGTTTGTTTTGGACATGGACATTTTGATTCCTACCCAGCTAAAGGGTGACAAAAGTCTACCAAACGCCACACTGACTGTCTCGATAGCCTTCTGAGAGCACCGTTTTATGTTCACATAGAGGCTGCAACTCAGTGTTTACTGCAGTTCAGTGGGATGCCTTGATCCAAGTTGTGACACCATAGAACAATTGCTCAGTATGGGACAAAGTGATATATTCTAACAAAAAACAAAAACCATAAAGGCCCATCTACACCCATTAAAGGAAAAAAAAAAAAAGAATAGTACTATGGGTTTTTCAGTAACTTTGTGGCTTTTTGCCACACAGTAGGCAAATACATAATGTCTGGTAGTTAGGGTTTAGGCTAAAAATTCCATTATTTGGCCTGAATAAATAGTTAATAAAACACTTGCCTCCACCAGTATGAGGTCGTTAGAACCTAGGTCACAATACTGGGCCTGGCGGCATGTACATAGAATCCCAGTGCTGCAGAGAAGGAGGTAGGAAGATCTGTAGAGCTGACTGGCCAGCAAGTCTAGCTAACTTAGTAAGCTCCAGGCCAATAAAAGACCTTGTTTCAAAAACAGGTAGACGGTATTTCTGAGGAAAGACATTAGAGATTATCATTTGAACTCCAAAAGCAACTGTACACTCACTTGTATGTACACACACGTATGAACAGGCATGCATATACACACAAAAAACAAATTTAAGTACTAAATAAAAATTATATTTCTTGAAAACTCACAGGTCAAATTTAAGGTCTACTAAATAAATACTAGAAACTGAAGGACAAATAAAACTCTATCATTCCCTTTCAACCAAAAGTCTCTGGTGGACACATACTGAACAAAGCTGGGATTCTGAATTCCTAGAAATGAAAAGGAACACACACATAGGGAACCTGGGGTAATGCATATGCTCTGGAATATGGGGCTTCTGTTACGTTCTTTGGGGGACTGTTTAAAGAAGCAGTTTTGCTACAGATCCAATGTAAGGGAGTAAAGGTTGGGCCTGTATCTAAAGTCTGCTTATGAAGCAGCCATCCCTTAGGAGCTACAAGGGGAGGCTGAGTCGTTCTTGTGGAATAGATAGTATTCTTTTCTTTTAGTGGGGGACATGATAAAAGAATGGCCTTTATGTCTTGATTCATCACGGTCATAGACTAGTCCTGCCTGATAAATACATTCTGAGAATCTGGGGTTTTTTGGTCTTCAACCATAGAACCTCATGGTCTTTGTGGATGCCTGGCCATACCATCTAGAAACATGAAGTCCCATCTGTTAGCACAGGCTAGCTCACAGCTGCCAAGGACTCCTTTAGTATTTCTCACTTGGAAGGAAAAGAGCCATAAAGGAGGGCTCAGATTCTGCCCAAATATCTAACTGATTCCAAGCAGCCTCAAGTTTGAAAAGACAAAACCCCTTCAGTTGTTGCCTACTATAGGTAAGCCAATTTAACATGTCTGTGTGTAATACATCTTGAAATCTGAAGACTGACCACCTGCTACAATCAAACAAAAATACATAGTTTTAAGTAGACATAGTCCAAGTCAGACAAAGAAACAAGGAAATGTCACCCATAATCAAAAAGAAAGATTGTAAGAGCCATGGTGGGGGAGAATATCCACAACCATCGTCCCCCCTCAGCAACACACAAAGGAAAAAAAACTGGCTACCTCTCATACAATCCATAATCCCCTACCCCATGGACTGGTCCAGCAAGCCCACTGAAGAGGGCCCCTGAGGAGGAAATGGGGGTGCCATCATAAGACTTGCTCAAGCAATATATCTAATTACTGACAATGAATATGAAAAAAAATGTATCTTTTAAAAAAATGACCAAAATGATGGAGCTGGCTAAGAGTTACTTTAAAGTAACAAATGTGATAATGTTTAAGGACATACATAAAAGCAATACTAATCATTGAACAAATCACAGTAGAGTAATAGAAACTTCAAAAAGGTCATTTAAGAAATGGCATATTCAATATCCAAAGAGAAAAATCAGTGGTGCATCTGGATTTACAACAGAAGGCACCACAAAAATGTGTAAGCTTGATGTGAAATGTGTCAACCCTACCTTATGTGAAGCCACAGAACATATTAACTGAGATGAACAGAGCCACTATGACCTGAAGGACGATGCTGAAGGATATAAAATAAATCCCTTCAAATTAACAGGAAAAGAAGAGAGAAAGAGTTAGGAAAATTAAAGGCATAATGACCACAAATTTTCCAAACTTGGCAAGAGACATCAAACTATAGATAAACTCATAAAACACTAAGAAAATATTTTAAATTTCAAATTAGTCTTATTTTTGATGAGAGAGAGAGAGAGGGAGAGGGAAGAAGGGAGGGAGGGAAGGGGGGAAGATGATATTACAAAGACAGTTACCATCTCATCAAAAGCAGTGGAGACTTCTGAACTCAAGGCATTCTAAAGAAAAATAAAACTGCTGCTGTAGTTACCTTCTCGTTGTTGTGATAAATCACCTGAATTCAGCTAATGGGAAAAAAGGATTATATTTTTGGCTTACAGACTTAGGGGAAGTTCCATGATGGCAGGGGACAGCAAGGCCTGAGGTGGACATTATTACCTTCTTGCCACAGCACTGGAAAACAGCAGGAGAGTGGGGCAAACTCTAGCAAGGGGAAGCTGACTACCACACTCCGAAACCCTCCTCCAACAACACACCTGACAGCAAGGCTCCACCTTTAAAATTACCATCTCCTGGGGACCAAGCATCCAGAGCACAGAAGATAATGAGGACATCTTCATACCACCACATCTATCTCTGACATATTTAATTGTTGGTGTTAAAAACATTATCATTGAAGATTAAAGGTGAAATCAAAGCACTGTCAGACAAAAACCAAGTGAAAATTATTACCATAGCATGCAGGCCCACACTACAATATATGGAAGTTCTCTCTCAACCAAAGAAAATTGGATTCTGATGGCTAAATATTTAGAAAGAACCAAAGAGTACACAAAATGGTAAATATGTAAATATAAATGAAATCTGAAAGTAATAAAAGTCAGTAGTAGAGCACTTGCCTAGAATATGGCCCTGAGTTGTTCCCCAACATCAGAAAAAAAAGTTGTTATTAAAGCAGAAGAAAAAAACCTAAAATTCAAGAATCCATTGTGAAGGGTGGACTTGCTGATGTTTCCTTATTCACTTAAAACAACGTTTAATAGTCAAGTTTGGATTCCACAAGTCCCTTAGAGGTTCTAAAACAAAATCCACTTTAGTAGCCAGTATTGGTTTTTAAAGACATCACTTGTCAGTAAGACTAAATTCGATATTTGATGTAAATAAGTAGTACACTTTGGCAATCAATATAAAAAAGCCTATCTCTTTTATGAAATTAATTGGAAAATTAGATATTAAGTTTAAATGTGCATATAAATGATTCATATAAATGGATCAAAATAACTTTCAAACTAATCAGTTCTGTTGGCTGTATCTGTTCCCTTTACCATATGAATCTTTCTTAAAAAAGAAAATCAAAACATACCCCAGGATGAAGCCCAATATCCTGAAACTGCAGGTCAGCTCACTGTAAGAGAGGTGGTCCGTTTAGACTTGAGTTACCAAGTTATTTGCTTCAGTGTTCCTCCTTGCTTTAGCATGCCTTTCTGCACCTTGATGGATGGTCTCTATTATGAAAAATAGATTCTAAAGTTCGGGCTTTGCTTTTGCACACACTGGAATTCAACCTTTGTTGGCCAACATAATATCACTTACACTATACTCAACATCCTATTACTTAAGTTAGCAGAGCATTGGAAGACTGGGGGTTTAATAAAGCAGTTTTCTAAAGGAGAAAAATTTATCAGAACAGAGGAGACACTAAATGATTTTTGATCTCATGATTCACATTTAGCAAGCCTCTGTGGGGTCTAATCCTCACCTTGGTGTTAACAGGTATGTCAGATTAAAGAAAGTCATTTGGTTTGAATTGTTTTCATAACAACATGGACTAATACCTACCAAGTTGTCATGGTTTGATCCAGGTGTCCCCCACAAACAAATGAATGTGTTCTGATAGATCGATCCTCAGCTGATGGCAGTTTGGGTTTTATAACCTCGATGAAGCTGTGTTGTTGGGGGCAGGCTTATGGGGTTATAAGCCAGCTTCCCCTTGCCAGTATTTGGCACACCTTCCTGCCGCTGTTTGCAGTGCTGTGGCAGAGGTGATGTCCACCCCTCTGTTCATGCCATCATTTCCCTGCCAGGATGGGGTCTCCCCCTCGAGTCCGTAAGCCTAATAAACCCTTTCCTCCACAAGCGGCTTTTGCTTGGGTTCTTTCTGCGCAGCAACTAGAAAGCTGACCCCAACACAAGTGGTTTCTGATTCATCTATATAAATGGTGGTCTAATGTATGCTATGAATGTAATTGCAAAGTTGAATTATATAAAAATACATGCTTTTACATTTAAGTAACTTTTAAAGTCAGTTGGCTATGTTTTTTTTTTAATTTTAATTTATTTTAAGTATAGGTTGGGACGAGGTGGCCAAGTGGTTAAGGTGATGGACTGCTAAAATATAGGTTATGAATGCCCAGAATATGAGATAATAAATATCATACTTTGAGGTCATGTATATTTTCATGACAAAAGGTTTGCCAATCTATTTGGCAAACCCCTCAGAAGCTCTGATCCACAGGCAGAATTAAAAGTATTGAAGTTAATGGTCTATTTAGTAACATTTGCAATACCTGATTCTACCATGAATAAGTTCCACATTCTGAAGATCTAGAGTTTGATGCAGTTTTGAAGGATAGATCTTTTTATTTTATCATCCAAGTCAAAGAATGCCCACACTACAACACTCCACCAGAATAGGCAATTTTGAGTTTACCAAAAATGCTGGCTTTAGATATTGCTAAATGAGATTGCTTTTTGATAGTTGAAATTGTACAGTGTGGGTTAGGTTAAAGGATTGTGGCCTGTTTAACTACATAGCCATAGCTGTACGTGGAAAACCAATTAAAACATCTGACTAAGTAGTCAATATTGAAGTAAGCTTAAAGTCAAATTAGGTTGTGGCACATTCCTTTAATCCCAACTCTTGGGTCATAGATGTAGGAGGATCACCATGAGTTCAAGGCTACCCAGAGACTCCATAGTGAATTCCAGGTCAGCCTTGGCTAGAGCAAGACCCTACCTCAAAAAAGACCCCAATTGAAACCCTTGAGTGATGGCATAAGCAAGAGACCTATAACCACAGCCAAGCAGTCAACCCAGGATAAGTCAGCGAGACAGACACCAACAATTTCCAACACAACCTAAAGCAGAAGCAGAGACCCCTAAGACCTCAACAATAAACTAGCCTTAAAACTCACCCACCATGACTCAGGGAACTGAGTGGAAGAGGGGGCGGAAAGATTGTAAGAGACATGGTGGGGAGAATATCTAGAGATATTACCCCCTTCAGTAACAACACACAAAGGGGTGGGGGGGAATCCTGGCTGCCCCCTGTGCTATCCATAACCCCATACCCCACATATTGATACAGTATGCCCACCAAGGAGGTTACCCAGTGGATTGGGGACAGGGAGGAGGGAAATGGGGATACCAACAAAATATTTGCTCATACAGTGTGTCTATTTTACAAACAAACAAAATCCAATTGGTCTGCTAGCTGAAGGACAGATGAGTCAACATCATTAAAAAAAACTGATGGACTACACTTTGCAAAGTAATTTTATTTTCTTTATATTTCATTTTTGTCTCAAATACCCTGTCAGTCTGCATCTCCATCTTAAGCATGAAGTAAGACTGCCTAGGGGTGCTTAAGAAGGAGGTGACCCCTTTGCCAGCTTGGGAGGCTTTCATCAAGCCTAAGGAAGGAGAGACATTTATTTCTCAGGTGGAGATGCTCCTGAGACAGCGAGTTTGGGGTAACAGCACAGGGAAATGTCTGTGAGGAGCCAGGCCCAGACCTTAGTGCTACTCAGCTATATGACAACCCATGCCTAGCATCCATTTAGACTTCCCACTATAATTATTACCAAGACGGCTTCTGTCAGTGCAGAAGTGAAGTCAAGCATTAATTTGTGAACATCAGTCATATGGGTTCCCAGTAACACAGCATCAAAACTACTCCAACAGCGACTAACATAATATTTTCAGTTGCCTTTTTCCCACTCCGGAGGCAGTTGGGAACACGGGAGCAGCTTGCCACATCAGCGTGTGCCGTTCTGCCAGTTGTTTAGAGAAAGAACCAATTAGTGGGAATGGGTAGTAATACATGCATTTGGCAGCCATGTTTGCATAAAATGAGGGCGATTTTTAAAATAAGACAGTTTAATGCACCACCATGGCACCTGAGAGTATTGTGAAGAATCTGATGCTTCTGACAGACAACCCTGGGATTCTTCTCCTCTACAACACCACTCTCTGCTTGCCACCTTCCCAAGATCCCTCGGCTCCCTCCACTCAACTCATTCTCATTTATCACTGTAGTCACTTGAAACTATTCCTCTTCATCCCCAACCCCATCTCCCTTACTTTGTGGGACACAAAACTCCATGTAAACCCTGCTATCTTTCCAGCTGATTTCAAATGGGCCTTCATGCTCCCCTTCAATCTTCTTTATTTCTCTGTAACACCCTCTTTCCTACTTGGTTAGATCTGAGAACCTCACTTCTCAAAAACTCCAATATATGTTCCCACTTCTTTTTGTTTCCTTTTTCAATAAGAAATTGGCGTAATCAAAAACAGAACATTTCCAACAAATTTTCCTTGCCTAACTCCTTCATTGTCCAGAAGTGCTCATGAATGGACAGAGCATGCCAACTTCTTCACTTGTGCCCTGGATCTCAGGCTCTATCTGAATTCTACATAAAGGCTGGGCCTAGTAGCACATGCTTGGAATCCCAGCAGAGGCATGAGCATAACATGAAAACTTAGTGAGAGCCTGTCTCAAAGTGAAATATGACATGGAGTGTTGGCAAGGTCTGTCAGTGGTATACCAGCTGCCTAGTAAGAGCAAGGTCCTGGGTTCCTCCATCCCTAGACTAAACCTACTTAGAGATAATGAAATGTGGCTCTCTTTAATTATCACCATCCTCTTCTTAAATTATTCTCTTTAATATATGAACAAGCTGAAGCTTTTCATTAAGCCTAAAAAACAGTCCATCTGTTGGTCCTGTTTTCTCTCAAGCTACTGTCTTTTTATAGTAAAATCCAAAAACTGAAACAAATTTAAAGGAATTATCTGTACTCTGTCTGCATTTCTCTTTTTGTTCTCTTTGAACTCATGTTATTAAACCAGTGGATATTAGAGAGTCCTCATGGTACAGGACACGCAGCGGCCTACACAGTTGATCGTCCTGTCTGAAGCATAGAGGACACCACTGTCTCTTGTTTTTCTCCTCTCTTTCTGAAGATGGCTCCTTTTTATTTTTTTCTTCGAGCATCTCCAGCTGTTACATGTGCCCAGGACCAGTACAGAAAGAGCTCTTTCCTTCCCATGCTCTGTCCTTAGATCTCAGTGAGTTGCTCACCCTCCAAGTGGGTAATTTCCACGTGCTTCATTCCTGATTTCTTAAATGTTATTCCCCACTGTCTACTGCACTGGTCTCTGGGACAGAACATAAACATTGCATGTCAAAGTCCCCAGCATCTCTCATACCCAGAGCCCTGAACATCTATCAAGACGTACCTCAGTCACTTCTATCACATTCCCTAGACTCCCTTCCAATATTATCTTTTGGAAGAGTTAATGTTTCCCCTCCTACGTATATTATTTTCCTACATTAGTGATTATTATATTTTACCAAGATAACTTTTGCATGATTAGTCTCTATTATGAAGGCCAAGTTTATTTTTCCCCATCTTTCTTGTTTCATTGTCACAAGTAGCTGGAACAGTGCCTAAAAATTATAGCATTCAATAAATATTTTTAATAATGAATGAATAGGATGTACTAGATATACATTAAAAGAAAACCAGCTTAATAGATACAGGATTGAGGGCACTTACAATCATTGTGGCTGACTTCTATTTTCCTAGCTCTCTTATTCGCCACACAAAAATGTGTTTTCATGTGCTCAAGTGAACTTGCACACCAGATGCTTTTCATGCCGCAAACCAGAAATATACATCATTACACGCACATCTGTGGGAAAAACCAGTATAAAGCTTCGTGACTATGGCTTTCCCTGAGAAGTCGACACATCACAAGGGACTATATTCTCAGTTCTCCTGCCTGTGTCCATGTTGACAAGCAAACTTATTTTTTAATGTATCTCAGACAAAAATGAATATCACTTCCTCCCACTACAACGGAGAGTGCTATTTGGATCTTTGTGTTCTTTGCACATGTGGGAAGACTTCAATCATATCCAGGTGCAGCAATTTAATTCTTGCTACAAGAATGCTCACCTGACTATGACAGTTGTGGTGGTTTGATGCAGGTGTCCCCCACTAACAAATGTGTTCTGAATGCTCAATCCCCAGCTGATGGCAGTTTTGGAATTGGACCCTTCTTGGAGCTGTGTTGTTGGGGGTGGGCTTATGGGGGTTATAAGCCAGCTTCCCCTTGCCAGTGTTTGGTACACCTTCCTGCTGCGGCTTGCAGTGCTGTGTTGGAGGTGATGTCCACCCTCTGCTGATGACATTGTTTTCCCTGCCATCATGGAGCTTCCCCTTGAGTCCGCAAACCAAAATAAACCCATTCTTCCACAAACAGCTTTGGTTGCAATGAGAAAGCTGTCTACAACAACAGTCAATCTGTCAAATTTATATCATGCATTTAATTAATGTCCACCTCTTATCCTGAATTATGAGTTTCTCATGAACCTAAATATTACTATCTTTAGAAGCTCACCAGAGTTTCCTGAATATAAAATATTGATTTTCTATGCAGAGAAAATATTGATTATTTTCTATGCATATTAATAATAGCTGAATATCTCAATGTGTAATATTGAAAATGTGAATCTTTGCTTAAACTATTCATTAATCCATAAGATATAAATATGGTTCTACCTTTAAAAATATATTCTTTGGGAAAATTATCTGAAAGAAAATTTTGAATGATCATTGTCAAGAAAATAACTATAATTCTCCAGATAAATTATGTGTCTACCAAAATTAGAAATTATAATAAAACAAGCAATCAATATTTTAATATCATTGAACTTCAAACTTGATATTTTAATCTATTTAAAAATATTTGTAGAGACATACAAATATAGATGGCTTTTATTTTTTAATTTATTTCTAGTTTATTATATACAATAACAAGGTGATATAAATTTCAGTTAAAACCAAGAAACCCTTCAAAAATAATGAAATAAGTTGAAAAATTTTCAGTGTCATTGGAATGCTTTGTATTAGATCTTTAAATTTTATGTAACCAAAAGTAAAATTTTACAATGTTAATTAAAAGTCTTATTTTTCTCCTTTGTAAATGATAAATGGCAAATTTAATGTGGCAATGCCCATTTCAATGAGATTTTGAATAACATTGAGATAAACTCAGTTATCCAAAAGAGTATTAATATAAACTTATGACCAAAAAATGTTAATTAGATGAAATACCTGTTACTTTCTTTTATGCTGCTGTGACAAAATAATATGCATATTAACAATAGTTGAACATCTCAATGTGTAAGTTTATGTGTGAAATTTTTATCACACATTTTTCTCTACTTTCCAAGATGAAAATCTTAGTTTTCTTTCAAGTTAAATCTTTAAGAAAATAAAATATTGCTTTGAACAATTTCCCTGTGAACATTTACCAGTTATAACCGGTATTTTTTCATTATACATTTTAATAATACGCTATCGTCTGTAGTGTAATAATGGTGCAGAAGTTGCGATCTTAAAGTTTTCACTTAGCGATGAGGATGTAGCTCAGTAGTAGAGCACATACCTAACTTGTGCAGGACCATGGGCTCCATCCCTGTACCACAAATACAATTTCCAGTTAAAAAACCAGGGCTGGGGAGATTGTTCAGCGGTTATAGCACTTGTCTGTAAAGCCTAACAACCTGGGTTCGATTCCCCAATACCCATGTAAAGCCAGATGCACAAAGTAGCCCATACATTTGGAGTTTGCAGTGGCTAGAAGCCCCTGTGTGTCCATTCTTTCTGGCTCTGTCCCCCTTGCAAATAAATATTTTAAAAACATCATAAAATGACAGCTCTTAAAATTACAGAATTGTAATTGGATGTTTTAGTATTATGTCTCTATCTTGTGCCACATGTTTTAAGGAACATATACATGGTTAAATCTAGATAATGTATTCATTACTTCACATAGTTGCTTCTGTTGTAGGAGCACATAACATCTACTTTTCCGTGTTTTAAATACAATATACCATCAGCTGTTCTATACAGTCACCTTACAGTACAATAGATCTTTAGCATCGCTTAACTCCTATCTGTATGCCCCCTTGCCTTTAAATAGCCAGCTCCTCATGAACACCATTCTACTCTCGACTGCTGTGAGATGAATGTTATCAGACTCTACGTCTGAACAACTGGACTTCCATTCTCTGCTCATGCTAATCTCCATCTTTATCCTTTGTTTTAGTTAATGATTCAGCTCACTTTGCTGGCAAATTCTAATGTTAACTCTCCTTGGCTAGGTTACTGGGAAGAGACTAGAGTTTGCTTTATTGGAAGGAGCTGATGTGAAGACTGAGTTTCTTCTTTTGCTCTGTTTTTATGGTTAAGTAGACTTGTGAAACCAGCTGGTGGCATTCATTAGCTTGTCCTCTCAGACTTCGGTATCAGGAATGTCAAAGAAACTGGAGAATCAGTGTCCAATTCCAAAAAGGTCCCTGAGGCAAAGAGCTTGAAGACAGTACGAGAAGAGACTACATCTCTGCCTTCTCCAAGTGGCCAGGAGATAATATCAGCCACAGCCTCTGTTTATTTATTGAATGTGTGCTCTGTGCCAAACATGCTTCAGGAACTTCCCATCCTGCTCTCTAATGTCAGAACAACGTTGCCAAGAAGTATTATAGCTCTCACTTTACAGAAAAGAAAAATAAAGTTTAAAAGCCAAAGGAAGCTGCCCAATTTTATGTACTTAACATTCTGCAAAAAGCCAGAGTCCATGCTAGTCCTTTGCTAGCCCACGGAGGTATACAGGAGCAGTGGGTCTGAGAAGACAGACACTAGCTTTCAGCCTCGTCTTTCCTCTTTTCCAGGACATGCTGGGGATGGGAGGCTCCAAGGGTGAATTGCTTCCATTCCATAGCTTGTGAAAATGACTATGTTCCCATGTTTACAACGTGTCCCCAAATTACTTGCCAAGCTCTAGGCTACAAAATCAACTAAAGCCTCATAAGAGAACTCTCTAGAGTGGAGGTTCTCAACACACGTGATGAATCCAGTCATTGTGGAATCTCCTTACAATGTAGGTTTGGATGGGGCATGAGTCCCTATTTGGGATGAGCTCTGGGACAGCGCTAATGCTACTGGTCGGGGAATGCTGGGAGAACTGCAGCTCCAGGCCAAGGTAACATCTCTTCTTGCCTCCTCAAGGCAACAGCAGGCAGTATAGACTGTCAGTGAGAGAGGCTGTGACATGACTCAGGATCAGTTAGTTTTTCACTTATCAGATCATTTCACTTAATTTCCTTTCATTCTACTGTCACTGCTCACATTTACCCATGAAACTCTCTAGGTTGTCAGTGGAAATCCTGCATTGATTTTGAGATCTAACATTCGTTTTCAGTATTCATGAGGCTGAGACAGCAAAAAATACCCAGGCTACAATGTGGCACATGGGCCAGAGAGCATATAAATGTGACTCAAAACAAAAATCATGAATATACTTAAAACAATAAGATTTGGTGGCCTCCTTTTTTAGGTAACACAACTGTGAAGTTCTTGAGAATGATTATTACAGAAAGAAATAACATTGTCTTTCAATGTCAAATGGTAGGATATCCCTGGAGCCAAATGGGAGTTTTGAACCTTAATTTTATAAACTCGTGTTAAATTCCTGCTTATACTATGTGGGCAAGGAGACCAGGTGCTTCAAGTCTTAACTAAAGTACACATGCATATTTCTATATCTTCTATTCGGCAATGGACACTAAATGGTATACTAGAATGGGATTGTTGAGAAGGATACATTTCATTCAGTGAGCTGAATTGTACATAGAAAGGCACAAAAGATTATGTAGTACATTCATATATTCGCATATTCATACGGCTATAGGAACAACCAACTTTGACTATGAACAAGGAGTGCTGGCCAAGGTCTTCATAGATCTCGGTCTATAGTGAGCATGTACTTGGGAGGAAACATCCCAATAGTGATAAAACAAATGCAAAGGCTCATACAATCAAAGAGTCTGGTACACTTGGCTAACATGATTGTAGGGACAAGAATTAGAAAACATTAGTCTTCTTTGCTAGACCTCAATTCAGGCAGTCCTAAAAACAGCATTCTAATCAAATGTGGGAAATAAATAGTTGATAACCTCATTAAAGGCCTGCTAGTCACCAGCTATGGTATACTTTCAGGTTTGGAGAATATGAACTAATAGATATAGTAATGGTTTAACACCAACTGCATTGTTTCTAACGGAGATAGATGGAACCTGCAAAGGCTTCTCATACCAACATACAGCAATCAGGAAGGACCTTTGACACAGGATGCAAAAGTCGCCACATGCAGCTGCAGCTTGCATAGCTTGCATGCACATGGGAATGAGTCACCCTCACCCAGGGATCATATATGACTAGCCAATCCCAGCCTCTTTGCTCTTTTGACATAAAAGAGAAGGAGAAAGGGTTTTTTTTTTAATTTTATATTTGAAGTATATGTTAACCTAGCATATGCTGAAAGTTATGCATACACATGTAAGGAAAGGGTGATGTCTGATGTCTGATGCACATGTGTGAGGAATGAGTGTGTGAGGATATCATGTGCATACATGTGTGAGTTCCAGAGGTGTGTGATATCTCAAAAAGGATGTCTGTTCCCTGTCTTTTCCTTTTGTCATGGTGAAGGCATCTAAAGAACTGTGTGGTGTGTGTGTGTGTATAAAGCCTTGACAGTTTCTGATACTGTCTATGGGCCAGTTAAGAAAAGCTCTAGTTTCTAAATAGATGCCCACTCTAGGGGATCAGCATATCCATCAAAACTGGGGAAATATAATAATCGTCATCATCATTAAAGTTTTACAGGATTTAACAACTCCTGTCCCTTACCTAAAACCCATCCTCTCAATGGAAACTGCAGTAACTTCACCAGAAGGCTAGTTATATGTCACCTGTCCTACTTATAAAACCACATAATTTCAGTTCTCTCATTATTTACTTATATGTTTAAGCTTGATATTTTCTAGCTTAACTCTGTTCATTGTTTTCAGGATTTTTTAACCAAAAAATCCATACTGGACATAGGAACAAAGTATGAAGTTCATAACCATTAAGGACATATTTTAAAATCATTCTTTATGTCATGAGTTAAGGACAACCAGAAGACCACAGGAAAAGAACACTTCCTCCTTCCCATGCTCTGTTGGGAACTTAAGGTTTGTACAAGGTGTCAGGATGACTGCAATGAAATGAGAACTCGACTGTCCATCAGTAAGATGATGATGTATTTATAGAACATGAACCACGAGAGAGCTATGCTGAGCACTTTCAATAAACCTCAATTAAAGTGATCAATATTGCTAAAAGAATCTTTAAAAGTATCTCTGATAGAAAAGTTCTTTGAGATTACTTTCAAATGCTGAAATAGGGTACTTTAAGATATAATGGGAAGTAAATTCCAGTGTTCATGAAATAATTACGAGCTGTCCTAACTTTCAGGGTCTCAGGGTTATGACTTAAGTGAATAAAATTGTAATGAATTACAGTGTGAGTTTTTTTCCCCCTACCTGCTACATTTTGGAAAATAAATATAAGTACTATACTCTTATAGGACTTTCACACTCTTGTGCTAAATATCCACTGGTCACTTTTATTCATGCTTTATCTACAATGTTAATGTTTCTTTTTTCCTCTCTTGTAACTCAGATGTCACTTATTGGTCATGGTCTGCCTGAAGTTCCACCTCTTCCTTTATTCTGGGCTCTGGTTTTATTCTATGACATGCAGTTTTCTTTCTTTCTTTTGTTCCTTGAATACCTTAGAGCTCACCTGCTGTATGGTGTCAGCTTTGCCATCTCTGTCAGTAAGCAATGTGCACTAACCAGTATACGACTTTGTTTACTATTTAAGTTCTGCTGGGAGAGTTCACACCTTACAGAAGTTTCTGGGCTCATATATTTGGTTAAGAAGACAGGCATTTCAGAAGAAACACAGACAGGACAAGAGGTGAAGAACTAGTGGTGAGAGGCAGGAGGATCACAAGGAGTTCCAGACTACCCTGAGAATATACAGTGAATTACAGGTCATCCTGGGCTAGACAGGCGCCCCCCCCCCAAAAAAAAAGGTGCTTTAGGAAGGAGGAGCTGAGAAAGGAGGAAAATATCACAGTTTAGATTAGGAATAATCCTATGATTTCTTAGGCAGAGTACTTTTTTCTAAACATTGCAAGAACAGGCATGCCATTTTTTTTTTCTTCCCAGATGTCAGTACTAATATCTTTGACCTAGCCTGGACTAACAGAATCTGAAATTAGACAGTCCAGTGCACTGTATCTTTTCACAGTGTATCTGCCTTAGTAGTTTTTTTCACCATCCAGTTGTTCAGTCAGCAAACTTTTACTGAACACTTACTATGTGAGTTCTGAGGACCTGGGAATACTCTTGTGAGCAAAATGAACTTGGGCTCTGACTTCCAAAGGTCCTGCCTACTGGCAGACACAGATATTCATTGGATAATAGCAATAACATGAAACTGAACATTAGAAAACCCATCTGGTAAGTATAAGAAAGCATAGAAAGCCCAGAGCACATGCCACAGAGCGTCATTTGAATGTCGGAACAAGAGAAGAGGGTGTAGAGAACCATGGCAAAGGACCCGGCACATTCAGGACCTTGAAATGCCAGAGAACATGACGCTGTATTAGACCTCAAACAAAGGCTTTTACAGAGCTGCTTGAAGCCACAATCAAGTGTTCATGTTGGACATGGTCACACCTGCAGTTCCAGCACTGGGGAGGCTGAGACAGGAGTATCACCTGAGCTTAGGTCGGCCTGTGCAGTATAGTGCTTTTTAATTTTTTTTTAATTTAAAAAAAAATGTAGTAAAGGAAACAGAATGCATTTACAGTTGGCCAACACTTCCTTAGCCTAGCACTTGAGCTTTTCTGGTTCTCTACATGAAAGATCCTAGAGGGCTCAGCTCTTGGCTCTCATTGCATCAGCTTTCCTGTTGGGCTGGGTGCAGGGCTTTGTGAGCAGTGCTTGGCAAGACCCCCACCTTCAACAAATGGCTCTAAGTCACTAGAAATCTGCTCCTGCATGGAGAAAATTATGAAACTCCAGGCTGAGTGGAACCCAAAGACACCTGAATTGCTTACAGGATACGTTTTTCTGGTTCCTCCCACCTTCATCCCCAGGGAGAAAATAGATGGCTATCAAGTTGAGCAGCTGGCCCTGGACTTTCAGATGAGGTCTGCTAAGTCTGAGGACCCACGAGTTCTCAATAAGTTGCTTCTCCTTCATAGGGTAATGGCCAAGCACAAAGCCTCTTTCAAACACACCAGCATGAGTTTTCTTACAAACTTTCCTTACTGATTGAAATTCTAGCAAACAAAACAATGACAGGAATAAAACCAATTCCCTGCTCTCCTATTATGTGAATATTAAGTTGTCAAACACCTTAATTAGGGCATTTTCTGTCAGTATCACATTGAATGCAACTGATGTATGCTCAGCACCTTCAGAGGACATGCAGAAGGCCTATATAGGAGGATGATACATGGCTTTTAGAAACATGGTGTGTGGCTGAGATCTATACTTTCCTGAAGAAGTAGAGAAAGAACCAATCCTCATACTGTAGGCCTATGTGTAAGTCTTGATGCATGAAACATAGTTTATGATTTAACCTCTGATATCTGTGGAGTTCCTAGACTAATAACTCACACTGTAATAAGCTTCTAATCCTTTTAAAGACAATATCTAATATTCTCACAATAGCATTTAATTTTATTTCCCCAATTACACTGAAAAATCTGTTATCTTCAGAGTAAACAGCTGGGGTCTTAGTGAGATGGTTGCAAACTGTATGACTTAGAGCAAAGATGTTGAGAAGAAATGTACCTGAAATTGAACATAAAATTGAAGCATTTTAAGCTCAGAGCCTTTATCATGTATCTGGTTAATGTCAGGTTGTCAACTAATAAGGCTTTTAACAATTGAAAACAGAATTTTGGATCACAGACTTCCAAAAGTAACTGGGAAAATGGGCATCAGAAAGCAAGGCCATCACTACATAAGACATTCTGAGAAAGTTAACAGCTGAGTGTTTAAAAACATTTCGAGAATTAAGTATGCAAAATATCCTTGCCTGAAACATAATCCTACCACCTCAACTTTTCCTTTCTCTGGCACTTGCATCTCATGAATAATTAATTTTACTTTTCGGGAATTTTCCATTTTATCAATGCAAATCTATAATATAGGAATGTGGGAATTTCTTTCAACGTGGATCTTTCACATTTTAGCCCTCATTAGGAACACATGGGGTGTGGGTGGAGCTCAGTCTTAGAGCACTTGTCTGTATAGCCCCAGCACTGCACCGAAAAAAATCAAACAAACCAATAACAGCAAAAACTCCTTATCTGTCCGGAGTACTAGTCAGGAAGCACACATCCACCTCTTTACAAAAATACTCCTAGTCTTACACAATTCATGATTGTTTTCAGTTCTTCCTGCATGATTGCTGCTTTCTGAAATGATTCTATATATTTTAGATTTTTTTGTTTTTTAAGACAAAATGCATTTATAAGAAGGCCTGAAGATTCATGACTCTTTCATACATCACACTATTCAGTTTGTATTAGAGTGCTACCTGTCTTCCTATATCAGCCAATGAACTGTGTCCTTAGCTTTTTAGCACGGTTCTGTAGTTATCCACACCGGAAATGTCCCAGGGTAAAACTAAACTACCTCACCTGTAATCACCAGCAAATCTGCTGATCTTCTCAGGAACTGGAGGATGTGTGTATTGTCCTGTCTATTGTTTTGTTCATTGTTCTCCTATTAGTACACCAATTTCCCAAAGCACACCATGTCCCATCCTCACAATGGCTACATGAATCAGACCTACATGCAGCATTAAAGCTCCATTTCGGTTCTACTACTGAGACAAATTTGATGGTCTCTGCCAGCTCTTAGCCTTATTATTCCAAACTCCAAGGAAATCTGTGCTTTGACTCCCACTCTATGGAAAGCTGTTCAGGACATAAACCCTTAGAGGGATGGGAAGATGCTGTTAAATTATGGAACTAAAAGTCTCACTTATGCTAAGGCAAAGGTGACTCCATGCCATTTTGAAGGAAGCACTAGGGAACTATCACACCGCTTGAAGAACAATTCTGTGCTCTGCACACACGCCTGCACTACTCTGCACCCTCACGTTGACTTCCCTGGAGGAAAGAGCTTCACCACCGAACCTCCTGCCTCAGACAAGAACCCAGCCCTGTCCTCAACTGGCTCTACAAGCACAAGATCATTTTTTAGAAAGCTGTAGAAGAGAGAACAGAGGATATTTCACACCCCAACAGCACATGCTCTTCAGCGTCTCTCCAACCCACAGCCCTTGTCTATAGTGCATCCTGCCTTGCTGAATAATTCCTTAATAAGCACTTGTGTAGGACAGGACCGTGGCGTACAACCTTCCTTCTAATCAAGCTGGGACATAGCTTTCTCCTGGCACAATGGACCACAATTCATTCAAGAGGGGAAAAGCGGCTGCAGGACCGGAAATGGCAGCTTTATAGCTCCAGAGACGGATGGTAGGCAAGCGCCCCTATGTTTTCACCTGTCACTCCATGTCAAAAGTCCAGGTGCAACGTGCCACACATGTGTGCAGATCTTTTCTTAGAGAAATTGTTCGCCAGCTCACTTTACAAAAACTGCTTCACATCATGTCCCACCGAATCTAATCCACCCTGTTCAAAATGCAATCCTGCTGCTAGCTTTGCTCTGGGTAGTTCAGGTTTCAAGTAAAACCGTCACCACCCACTCCCCATTCAAGCCAAGATTGAAAAAGACAGGCAAACTGAACGGAGCCACGAGTCAGCTGGTCGCTATCGGAAAATAGCAAGCAGGGCAAATCACAATGCCGGAGAAAGGTTCCAGCACTTAAGACCATCTCGTCAGGACCGAGGAGAGATCTGGAGCCATTTTTCACTAGGTTCACAAGAAAATGTCAGCTTACAGCAGCAGCTCCTGCTCTGCCCGAGCGCCTCTTAATTTGGTCCAAAGGGACCCGGACAGTCGCCCTCACAGAGCATTTTATTAAAGAGAGTCCAGCAGAAATCGGATGCCCTCCGCTCTGAGCAGCTTGGAGACCGTCTCTGACAGTCGCAGGGCACATGTCTGCTTCCTAGTCGGAAAGAAACGCCTTCCCGTTTCCTCTGAAACATCAGGAGAATTCCACACTTCGGAGTCAAAGGCAGGAGGAGGAAAGGGGGCTCTTGGCCCCAGTCCTCGCCCTCCTGCAGCTTCCTCACTAATGGCTCTGGGCACTTTACTTCAGAATGGATGGGATTCTCGACCAGGGCACAATGGCAAATTGGCACCCCAGCCTCCTGCTCTCACAGAAAGCACAAGGCAACGCGTTCTTTGTAAAAACACAGGGAAATACACACGCTGGAACAAAAGACACCGTCCGCCCGGCGAGGAACAAGAGAAACGATGTGTGATTTACACACATCTGTAGCCGCTCATCAATAAAGGGACATTAAACCGAATTTATTCATGCCACACTGTCGTCTTTCCCCAAACCAAGTGCCATTAAGGGTTTTGTTTTAAAGCTTTGGCTCCAGAAGGAGACAAACCGCACTCCACTGGAAGAATACCTCGGGGTGCCTTTGTGGTTGGGGTGCCATTGCAAACTTGTATTTGAACTCAATTTTGTGGGAAATTCAGAGAAGGGAAATGCATTGGGTTACCTCAGAATGCTCCTGACATCAACCAGAATGCCAAGTCAGCACGGATTAGCTGTTTACATTTCACAAAATCTCAACATGCATTTGCAGCCTGCTGGGGCAAATGCTTAACTATTCCCCAAACAGCCACCTGACAATCTGGGCTGAAACCCACACTGTGACTCAGAGGGAGACATCATGATGGCTCGGGGCTGGCTCTATTAAACAAAAGCTCTGCAAGCCAGAGACAGGCATTTGGTACATGGAATGAGAGTCAAATCAAGTTTAGGTTCACATCTGGTGGAATATGGCACTCAGGGGTTGGGGAGCAGAAAGGTTGGGAGGCTATAAATAGAACACATACACACAGAGAGACAGAAAACCCTGAAGCCAGACCAGGGTCCGCTTCAGCTCACTAACCTCGAGCCCAGCTCTGAGCCAGCCCAGGAGCCGCGCGTCCTCTCCCACCTGTCCATGGTCCTCACTCAGCGTCTTCCGAAACCACCTGTACTGATCCAACCCATCCTCTGAGAGGGAGACGACCTGGGGAGCAGGCTCCGCGAGCTTTGAGTCCCCAGCACAGATGTCTAGAATTTTCCTCTTCAAGTCAGACACAGCGACACAAAACTGCTGCTGAGGTCTTTTGTTTTCCCTCCTCTCAAAGATGAAGCACGCAGCACTTCTCTCTCTCTCTCTCTCTCTCTCTCTCTCTCTCTCTCTCTCTCTCTCTCTCTCTCTCTCTCTCTCTCTCTCTCTCTCTCTCTCTCCCTCCCTCCCTCTCCCCTCTCTTGCTCACGCTACTCTTGCTCTCTCTCCTCTCTCTCTCTGTCTTCCTCTCCCCTCTCTCGCTCACACTACTCTCGCTCTCTCTCTCTCCTCTCTCACTCTCCCTCTCTCTCCCTGTCTGTCTTTCTCTCCTCCTCTCCCCTCTCTCTTTCCCCAACCCCCACTGCCCTCACCGGATTCCCTTTCAGTCAGGGTCATTTACATCTCTCAGCAGGAAAACCTGTGTTCTGCACCAGTCTGTCTCTCACTTTTGGGCTTCCTCTGGGAAAGGGAGGGGGCGGCTCTAGGTGAAGTCAGGTGACCCACTCGGTTAAAAGCTCAGGAGATGGATGGAGTTTGTAGATTTTAATATACACACAGACACATTTACATTACAAAGCGGAGAGTGAAGTCCATTGCCTAGAGATTAAGCCTTGCTGTTTTGGCTTTCCTAGTCCCCCTTCAGCAATTAAGAGAAGCTAGAATGGTATAATGAAATGTAATTAAACTTTTCAATGTTAATAACAAGGCTGCATCCTTTCAGGATCATCCAACTGAACAATCCTTTTAAACTTGTGAGCATCACTGTTTCTTTCTCTGTAGAGGGTCAAAGAATCTCTTAATTCACTATTCATACCCTTATTTTTTATTGGTCTTTTCTCTGACACCCAGTGAGGTTAAGGATCATTATAAAAGATAATATGAAAGGGAAGAAGTGACAGAACTCCAGAGCAGTAAGTGGCATAGATAGAAATCAATAGCTGGTTGCTCTTAGGCAAATAACTTCTCCCTTCTCTGCCGAGTCTCTGTCTCAGTTAGAAACAGATGTAACCAATGTGGCAGGTGTCTGCCCTCCAGTCTACCTAGACCAGAGGTCTGGGAGGAAGCAATGCCCAGGTGGCTCAAGCCGTCGGTCCTGCAGATACAGAAGCAAGTGGGAAAACCTGTGCTCACCTCACATAGCATGGAAGACAAGTTTGTAGTCCACAGACCTAAGACCCAGAAATCAAACCCTGTCCAACTTGTTTTCTGCTATGAAGTTCTCAATATACAGTGGAGAGCTACCTGCTAAATAGGACAGAGAATGCCGCCTGCTCTTAAGAGCACTGCCAAGAAAAATGAGATGAGAACTATTGTGAACGTGCAGATGAGAAGTCATGTGTCAAGAGAAGAATTGGAATGAGGATCAGCAAGCATGCTAGAAACAAGCATCAGGCGACTTTCCTGTTTGGCCTTTGGTGTGTTCTATTCATGGATTTTTTTTTTAAGTGTTAGCAATCAAACCCGGAGCCTCACATATTCCAGTTGACAGCTATACTACTGAGTTACAGCCCAAACTCTCTCCAAATCATGTGACTTTTAAGATCCTGGCACTACGACAATAAAGAAAAATGCAGGAAGAGGTGACATGGAACTACATATCTGGGCATGAGTGACAGCCTTGTTAGGACACTGAAAGCAATATCCCAAAATGGAGAGGCAAATTGTCTCCTATCACCTTCTTTTTCCTGCCACCCTTTATCTAGCCACCGCACCTACATCTCTCACTGAACACAAACTGTAGAAACTAGAATATCTGTTCCTCAAAGAGAAAGGAGAACTTCTTTTCTTTAAAACAACCCCAAAAGCCTAAATATCACTCCAATCTCCCCTGCCTTTCTGTGTAGGAGCTGGCTACAGAAAGCAATTCCCTATGGAAGGGCTCTTACCTCCTAGCCAGAGGAATGTGACAGACAGTTCTTGCTGGTGCCCACTCAGTCTGGGAGCACTAGATCAAACCCTGTGTGTTCAACACTATTTCTACTTGGCTGCCCAATGCATCATTTTATCCATAGATACAGATAGTTCACCTAGGTCTTTGGGTATTCAACCTAAAGGCTTCCATGTCCTGGGAAATACTGATCAAATAAATATGCCATGCTCTCATTATTGTCCATCATTTGGTATGGGATGTCGCCTATGACTCTTTATGACAAGCAGGGATTGATCAACACCCCTTCCAATACACACCCTTTCCACTCTCACAGGTTTTTTTTTTTATTTAACTCTTATACAAACCACTTCTTACTCTCTTCAGAAGGGTTTCATGGAAAAAAGCTCATTGCTGTTTTGACTGGACCCTCCTAGATAAAATGCACTCACTCACTCCCCTCCATACACACCATTTAGACCAGACAAGAAATGAGTAACAACTATTTGATAGCTCTTGCTTGCTTTGTATTTTAAAAGCTTTACCTTGCATAGAAAAGATCTGATTTAAGCTTTTAAAATAAATTATATGCTAACTGGCTGTGAATTTGCTTCAGTTTGCACCTCAAAGCTTGGCTACTAAACATTGGACAGTAAAAAAAAATATATCTTTCTACAGAAAAGTAAGTCAGCTTGGACTAATTTAGGAAGACCTAAAAATTTTGTAGGATGAAAACAAAGGATTTCATGGAATAGGCTCTTCCCAGCAAATTAGCTGCTTTTTTACCTTTTGTTTTTCCTTCTGGCATTGGGTATCTTAGTTTTGCACTTTCTGAGTTTGATTTTCTTTTCTCTCACTTATAAGAAAAAAAATATTTTGGCCATGAAGTCATTTTTCTTGAATGTATGATATAAAATGTTGGAAGAATAAAGAAGGAAGAAAACATTTTACATTGTAGTAGATAATATGTGAGCTTTACCCTCAAAGCTGGTGCAGACCAACATTGAAGCACCTAGCTGTTCAAACAAAGAACGATGCTCTGGTCTGCCTGTTTTTATTATTACAAGCAAAGGAATCTGATTTAAAGCTCACCAATCAGAAGCCAATTTAAAATAAAAATGAAAATAAATTAGAACATGCTAGGGAAACCAACTCCAGTCAACATTCCAGAATGTTTTCTGTGACTTCTAAAGTGCTGATACAGAGTAAATTAAATCTTTGCTTTTATGCTCATCTATTCAGATAAGGTTCATTGAGCACTTTTTTTGTGCAATGGTAAGCACAGAGGGGCACAGGACAAATAGAGTCAGAAATCTTTCAGAAATTAAAAATATAAGACTAGAAGCATAAAATAGACATAGTCATACCTTGTATAGGATGCTGAGGAATATGAGAAGATAGATGGCAGGAAGGACAGCTAAAAGAATAGGTGATATGTGAAGTGAGTTTTTGCATGTGTCAGTTTTCTAGGTGAGGAAAAGACAGAATGATTGTCAGCAACAAAAAGATCCAGTGGTGAGTGTTGAGATTGGGCAGTGAGTTCCAGGTGGACTGCTGTGTACCTGAGTGCTTAGTACATACACAGGAACAGCCTATGAATGACCTTGATCTTTATCTGAGGTGCTGTGTGGCAAGTTATTTTAGGCACTTTTGCTAGCAAATTAAATGCATAACAAAGATTGTTTTGTCAGTATGATGAAGGGTGGATTAAAGTAGCATTTACCAACTTTACTAGTAATAAGTGAATGATAATCTATAGCACATGGTTCACAACAGTTTGACAAGTCTAGGGTTAACTATTGTTAACAAAGATTCTAGGCAGTTATAATGATAAGGAAATTTCCAAAAATGCTGGTTTTGTTGTGATTTATGACCATTACTGAAAGTTAGAATCACCTGTATACCAATGTAACAAGAATACCAGAGATAGGACCAGAAATACTTAATCTTCTAAGATGGTTCCAACACAACCAGGGTAGAAAATCGCTTTTGGGGAGAGGAGCAACAGCAAGAAGACCAATTGGAAGCTGTTGTAGAGGGTGCTTAGTTGAATGTTCTTTAAAAAAAAAAAAAGTGTATTCATGGTTCAAAAATCTTGCCAAAATAGCAATGTATGTCTCATTTACCCTGTACCGATCCCACTCTCCAATGGAGATTCTGTTTATATTTTTCAGAAGACAGTGAGAGAGCCGGGGACAACCCAATTCCACTAACAAGACATGATGTCTGACATCCTGGCAGGAGACAAACCACCCCGGCCTATCACATAGGGCCCAAATGAAACCTATGAAAAAGTGATGAGATAAACAGGAGACCAATCACCACAGCAAGTTAGATAACCCATGAAAGGTCATTGGAGACAGATACCAACCATACCAAACACAACCTAAAGCAGAAGTCCAGAAACACTTAAGATCTTAACAATAAACCAGACTTAAAACTGACCCACCATGACTCAGGGAACTGAGCAGAAGAGGGGGTGGAAAGAATGTAAGAGCCATGGTGGGGGAGAATATCCAGAGACAATGCCAAAAAAAAGGTGAAGAAAAACAAAGAAAAACTGCCTCCCTCTGGTGCAGTTCATACCCCCTACCCTATGGACTTGTCTCTAAACTTACCCAGGGACTCTTACAGGTGTCCTGTGGGATCCCCTCTCCTTTTATCCAGTTGCCCTGTATCCTTGAAAGATGCCCTGCCGACATATCACGTGAACCCACTCCACTCTCTGGTGCTGTGCACTTGAGGCATTGCAGCCAGAGCAGCAGGAGTGATCATACTAACCGAGCTGTCGTATTAGCGTTATGTGGCTTCACTCTGACATTCTCACCATAACATTATGAAGCACTATTATCGCCACTTCACCACTGAGGAGAGGGACTTCTAGAGAAGCTGAAGAATGTGTCAAAGATTAGGGAATTAAAATGTTTATTTCTTGATCATGACCCAAAGCATTCTGTGTGAAGTGGCAAATTTCATACCTTTTCCTTAATCATCTGGAAACCAAAATGTAGTAGTTGATTAGATCAGTACAATAAAAATCACTATTGTTTTGTCATGACACACCCATTGAAAGCTCAATTCTAAGAGCTAAACAAACTCTCTCTGGGTTCAAAGCAATTCTCTATTACTTTTGAGCTAAGTGACCAAAAGCATCCACCTTTCCTGTGCCTCAATGTATAGGCCTATCTCATAGTGTCATCATAAGGGTCAAATAGCAATCTATGCTTAGAATTTAGTTCAATGCTTAAAGTTACAAACTAATACTATTTCTTACAATTACTGTTGTTATTAACAAATGAGAAGTACAATTTCTGTGTGAGCCTCTGAGAGTTTTCCTTCTATAACTGTGACCATTAGTAATGTATTTTTTCATCATTTCTAACTTACAGAGCTGGTTTAATGATCAAACCAGGAAGCATCTCCAACTACCACTTCACTAATCATGAACCACACATATTGATTCATTATTAAGACCACAGTGTATGCTTTTGAGAGGAAAAGAAGAAATTACATGCTTTCCAAAAATACTTGTATTTATAAAATACTTTATATACTACTTGTATTTTAGCATTAAGCTAAATGTTAATTCTTCTTAAAAATCAATTATACCTGCTTTATCTATAAACTGCTGCCTTTTCAAACCAGGTATTTCTAATATTTCCATGGAATATTCTCTTATAAGACTTATTCACAAGGGAATATAATTTCTTTTAAGTATGTTGCAAAGTTGGCAGTTAAGCACATCTATATTGTAGATATGATATTGTGTTTACATGAATTTAAAATTATCTTGTTTGAAAACAGGAAAATAAATTTTGCCTGAGAACAGTGATGGTCCTATTTTACAAATATAGATAATCTCGTGAAAACTATCTTCTTTTTTCTGGTAAATGAATTTTGATCCTACTGTTGTTGTCGTGTGTGTGTGTGTTTGTGTGTGTGTGTAAAAGATCTGTGCATTATAATGTCAATGTCGACTGTTGGGTATATGTGTAAATTGCTTTTGGACTAGTGAATGTAGCTACTGTTTGCAGAGCTGGGATCTATGGAAACTTTCTCTCTGTGTCACAGACCATAGGAAAATTTTTATCAGAAACTACTCACTTGATTTTTACAGCTACGTCACATTAATGCATTTCTAGTCACTGTCAAAAGCATGCAGCTTTGCTGAAAACGGTTATATAGACCTACATGCATGCATAATTATCACAGGGATGTTTTGATTATCCCCATTCTTAGACAAGAAAGAGCAAAACACAGAAGATTCATGCCTTGGGTTTTTCTTTAGTCCTGAAAACAAAGCAGATGCTTTAAGTAGCAGCATTTCATTTGTTCCAGTATCAAAGACTTGGGGTGTTAGTAATTCTGAATTCCACATCTCCTGGTTGCATAACACTAGACAATTTTGTGTCTGAAAAACAGTGATGCTATGAGATACATGGAGTTATGAGGCCTTCACTGAAATGCCTGTCCGCCACATCATCATCAACACAACCATTATGACTACTGTCATAATTCTGCCTCATCAACACTATCATCACCACAGGGCTCATTGTCACCCTCCTCATCATTGTCCTTATCACCATCACAAGATCTACCATCACCAGAGACATGATCACCTCCACTGTGATCTTTGCCCAGCTATCCTCTTCCTCCTCCTCCTCCTCCTCTTCCTACTCATCATTGCAGCCAACACATGTCATATAGCAGAAGACCCAGAAAATTCTGCCTTTATCTTAATTGCTATGATATTTTCGCTATTGGCTTTCAGTTTATGAAGGTTGCATATTCTGAGCCAATTATATTTAAAAAAATACACCATCATGTTCTAATGGCTCTAGTCAAAGTAGAAGCTTATACATAGTGAAATTTAAAAAAATGTAAACACTTTTGTTTTTACTAGTCTTTCTTTTCCATAAACAAGTCTCTGAATTGGGCCTTGAATATAGAGGTTCCTTCCTATATAATTTCCTCCCCTGAAAGTAGCTCATCAAGCATTTTGAGTTACCAATCCAGAATGGCTTGAGATGTAACTCAATGGTAGAGTGCTTGTGCAGGGAGAGTTTGATCCTCAGTATTGACCAAAAGAAATCCATGGGGAGAAGCCTATGCAAGTGTAGGGCCCTCCCTAGATGATTTTCAAGTTCAGTAACAATCCACGTGGGGACATGCTGCATATCTCTGCTCAGAGCAAAGCACAAGCAGTGCCTTCTGTCCTGAGTGGGCATAAACGAATCCCATTGTTGACAGCTGCCCTTCTGGATCTGCCTTTCTGATCTCATAATGAATCACCCAATTCTCATTTATGTAAACCAGGCTCAATTTTGATCTGCTATTTTCTCCACAGGCGCATGCTCTTCCATAAACCTCATCTGCATTATCTGGGGAATGAACGTGAAGGAAAGGGCGTGTGTAGGATCTCCTTAAA